>PVKC010003178.1:0-40021 GCA_004027635.1 Crocidura indochinensis | reverse complement strand
CTACTCAGCACGTAGCCTTTGAAGGCTGATAAGCATCTGTAACAGCTGCCTAAAAGAATACAGGGACCCTGCCAGAGGGTAGGGGTCAGGCCCTTTGCCCCACTGCTCTGGGCTCAAAGTCCATCTGCTAAAGATCCCCTGCAGGGAAATAGAACTAACTAGAAGGAGGAGGGAGGCCCAGGGACTATTTCAAGGGACTCAGATTGCCAAAACTCTAACCCTAACCCTGACAGTCTTAGCTTTACAATGTAAACTTACTTTCCTTACTTATTTTGTTCAATTGTGTGTCATTCTGTTTAAAGCCTTGCTTTGCTGCAAAGTAACGAAGAGGCTTATATCTAACTTGTCTATAACAATATTTGTAGTATTAAATATACTGAATATATTAAATTATATATAATAATTTATATATAAATTATATATAATATATAAATGTATAATATATCAATTATATATAAAGTATATATGTATACAACACACTGTGGTACAAATGTGCAAACTGACTATAAATGTGTGTAAAACAGATCTGCATAAGATGTAGGTGGAGTCTTTATCAAGTAAAAAGAACTGAATTTCACTATTGTTTTTAAGGTTTCTCTCCTGGAAGATCAAACCTCGACTTTTCTTTTTTTGCTTATCTCTTTTTCAAGGTTTTTCTTTATAAATATATATACATATATATATTAATGAAAAGGTCACAGTTGGGCTTTCTGCGTAAATTAGTTTTATCTGCTTAAATATCACGTTTACACTCAGAACATCATTTGTTCAGTTTTAATTGCTTTTTATTCTACTTTGGCTTATTTTACCTGAATTCTCCCTTCAGCTGTTTGACTTTCCTTAACCACATTTGATTTGTGTTTTCCTTTGTTGCCTCTTAACATGTTCCCTATCCTTTGGCTCTTTTGCTCTAATGATCTTTTACTGACTCTGGCAAAGCAAGCACACACAACACGAGAGATTTTTATCCTGAAGGATTACTGATCACTTATCCATGCCTAATGGAATTTCCTTTCCAATCGCCTCCCCATCACCCCCTTTGACCCCTACTGCTTGAAAGTACAACTATTGGGTTTTTCAAGTACTAAATGAAGACTAGAGGTCACAAACAAATTTAGAATTATCCAGCAAACAAATATTAAATTTATCTCTTACTTCAGTAAAGATTATTTAAAAACAATACTATAAATCCAATTAATGTCCTTGTACCTCTCAGTGAAGTCTCTATCCAGAGACTTGGATATAGAGACCTGAAAAGACCTGAGTGGACCTAACTACTATTTTTCACCTGAACCAGGGGTAACTCCAAGTCAATATACAAATATAGAATTCATCATTCTTCATTCTTCCACAAAGCTTCTTTCCTTTATTTCCTCTTTACCCTAAAAACATCAACAACAACAAACTCGTCCTATGCCTCTGGACATCTAGAAAGTGACTGCTCCATCCAAACAGGCACCCAGTCTAAAAAGTGGGATTTTTATCTTACAATCTATGTCCTCATGTGCCCGTATCCATATGATCTCATTCTGTTTTTAATACCTATCCAAATCTGTTCTTTTCCAACTGGAAAGGGCAAATATTGTTATAAAATACACAATTGGGAAGCATATGATAAGCATGATATCCTATCTTCTCTTATCACATTTATCGCGAAGTAACTAAAAAGTATATTTTAAGAAAACCTATAGTAGATTATGCAAAACTTTAAATAACCACATATTTTAAGATAAAGTGGAGCCGTTCAAAGAAACATGGCACTTTCAAGTGGGATTTTTAGGGCTCAGTTTCTCGAACTCTAAAAGATTGCAGAATCATTTCCCCATGTTCCTGGAGTGCTTTGGCACAAATATTTTAGAAGAATCACTCACAGATGTTCCCTCCTCTAGACTTAGGCTGCCACAGTCTTTCTTTTCTCAGCTGACCTTTTCTGATAGCCTCTTAAGTCTTAACTCCCATCGCTCAGCAACAAATCACATGCTCACCCCACCTCCACCAAACCCTTTGCCCCCTGCCCTCTCCTTCCACAAACACACTGCTTCCTGAATGGCATGAGCAAACAATGGCCTGATTTAATAACTTTCATCTATAAAATAATTAAGTGACATTTATTTCATAGAGAATAAATAGATGCTCCCTCGTCTGACATAGGGTGCTCCTCAAAGATGTCTGTCTCCTGGAAGTTCTTTGCTCTAGATTCCCTCCCATCTTAGAAGTTGCTTACAGTTCCTTAAGCACACACTGGGTCTTAGACCTATGTTTTGCAGACACTGCGCCTCCCTATGTCATCTATTTACTTGCTGACTCAACCATGCTCTGATTTTAAGTTGAAACATCTCTTCTTTGAGGAACTGTGCAAATTACTTTCTTTTTTGGTGCCTGTGTCAGGCACTCACTCTGATAACCAGTAGCCAAGCCCTCCATTCCTTAAACAGACCAAAGAAGATCTCTTATATCTTTACAGACTCTTTATGTGATAATTTATCACAGACAGTTGCTGACACTACCCTTTGCATCAAGAAACCTGAATTGTTGTCCATTGTCAGTTACATTAAAATAACCTGTAATATTTCTGGGATTACCAATGACGCGATTACTATAATTTGGAATCAACAGTTCTGAATGAAAATAATAAGGATTACATTTTTAATAATGAAAATAATATTGGCTCTACGTCATTCTGTACCTTAGCAGAGTTTTGCATTTCTACTTATTGCATTCAACCACTGAGATTTTATTGATAAGATTAAAACAGTGTACTTTTATTTTTAAAAAATTGAATTTTTTTTCGGGTTTGTGCTAGAGCTTACTCCTGGCTCTGAGCTCAAGAATGGATCACTGCAGGGGGATTGGGGTATAATATGGGAAGTCAAGGCTCAAACCTGTATCCACTGCATACAAGACAAACACAACCCACTGTACTATCTCTCCAGTCTTCAATAATATCATTTATAAAACATTCGTAAATGCCTTCTTAAAATGTACTGATTAATTAATACTATTTTATCTCAGTCTGTTATTTCCGTAGCTGGAAATATTTTGAATATAATAACAGTGTCAATTGAACACATATTTAATATCTAAATATTTTAAGTATGCTGCCAATTTATAATGAGACATGCATATTGTGCATTTAAAAAATAACCCCAACGGACAGAGCAAATACTACAGCAGGTAGGATGTTTGCCTTTCACATGGCTGACTCAGGTTCTATCTTCTTCTTCTCATATGGTCCCCTGAGCCTGTCAGGAGTGATCCCTTAATGCAGCACTACTAGTATATTTTTAACACGGCTGGGTGTGACCCCAAAATAAAATAAAATATGGGCCAGAAAGATAGTACAGTGGATTGGGTGTTTGCCTTGCATGTGGCTGACACGAGTTCAAAACATTCCAACATTCCCTATGGTCCTCCAAATCTGCCAAGAGTAATTTCTGAGTGCATGAGTAGTACCTAAGTACCGCCGGGTATGTTCCTCCCCAAAACACCAAAAAGTAATAAATAATAAAATAAAATAACCCTAAAGGAACTGCAGAGATACATACTAGCACCTAACAGCATAAACCTGGTTCAAATCCTCACCACTAGATGTCACTACAGAGCATTAATCCAGGAATAGTTTCTGCAAGTCTCTGGCAAACTAAGTATTAATGACCCTGAAATTAATAATAACGCTGAAATTCATTTTCAAAAATTTATAATTGAATATATATTATAAGAGTAACAAATATTTCTTTTAGCAAAGAATTGCTTTACTAATAATTTGACTGAGCTTCTGATATTGGCATCTCTAGGAGTTAAATACAAGTGATAAATTCATATTACACAGTCAACGGGGGGGGGGGGGGCTAGCATAGTGGGTAGAGCATTTGTTTGTCTTGCACATGCTCACTCTGGGTTAGATCCCCAGCATCCCACATGGGTTTCCACCAACACTAGAAGTAATTTCTGAGTCATCACCAGATGTGACCCCCAAACAAAAATAAAACTTAGTTTTTTTTTCCTAATACTCAAAGTTGATTTTTTTTTCTAATACTCAAAGTTGATTTCCATTAGAGTTATGAAAAAAGGAAATATTCGGAGAGTGAAATTTAGTAGAATTGCCTTAAAAAAAACAATACTGCTTCATTTCAAAAACTCAAATCAAGGCTATCTCTTCATGAAACGTCCCTTTATAGAACACTTGAGCTATTTTTACCTTTATGTTGCTACAGTCTAAGATCATAAATTCTTTTATAACCTGAAAGAAAATAGCTTGAACAGCAAAAGGCAACAAATTATTTTAGCATATTTTAATATTGAAAACAGGAATTAAGAGGTGCATTACTCCAACTCTGACCAATAGTTGAACAGAAGCCAAGAGTATGGTATAAAAATAAGTATTGCTCTAACTTGAATTTAGCTAACTTTGGAAACTAATTGCAAAAAAAAGCAATTATACATGCATATATAGAAACTATATATGATTTTAGAAAATGACACTCTTGTTTAAATAAAAATATTTTGTCATGTATTTGACTTTGAGATTTATGTGAACATATGTTGCTAGGTTAAGAAAAGCATCTTACTTTATAGTCATACTTCATAAACTTTGGGAGAAAGACAAATTTCATTAGCAATGGACTTTTGCTTTTAGTTTTAAAGTGGGGGCAAAGGGTGGTTGTCAAATGCCAATCAGGATCTATTATTTGGAACTCTGAGCTTAGAGCTTCTAAAAGCACAGAGTTCTCAGAAGCTTACTAAGGGTTGGCCACAGGCGAGGTAAATTCCTTAATCTCTAAACTATCTCCCTGGCCTCACAGCAACAGGTTTTGAACTACTTTACACATTTATATAATTTCAAAATTAAATATTTTGAGACCAAAATAAATGAAACCATTTCTGATGGCATAAAGATAGCCAAAGCAACAGAAGGCTATCTCTGTTCTTTTCCCTGTCCTGTTTTGCACAGATTTTCTGTAAATGTTCAAAGAAATGCTTTACTTGAGAGCAAGAATATTTAAACAAGAATATCCAAGGTTCTAATGAAAAACAACTTCTATAGAAAGTAAAAAGTTCTTGGCACAATAAAAAAATAAGTTCTGTAGGAGGCTTGGAAAACAGAACTCTATCAAGAAGTTATGTCGTTGTTAAAATCACCAACAGTCTAAGATGTGAAAATAGAGAAATTGGAGTAGCAGAGGAGCCAATATCCTTTCTTGATTTTTACAGCTTATCCAGTTTTAATTAAAACTGAGAAACACATCAAGTTTGTATTGATAGGTTTACGTCGCTAAAATTTTCAGCCTTCCTCTCCAAATTATCTTATGAAGATAACAGTTCATGCTTACTTAAGAAACAAAAAGGAATCAACTCTAAAAAGTAAAAGAAGTGAACAAAAGACAAAAATGATTCCCTATACTGAAATATTGTACTTCCTTCCTGGATTCATCTTCTGTTGTTCCTTAAAAGCTGTTGCAGCCTTAAGATTATGATTTTATTCCTTCATGCTAAGCATTAGTAGAGGGTATAAATATACTTTCCTCCAGAAGTTTTAAAGAAAAAAAATGCTCAAAAGCTAAGGATATGAAGTTCAATGTGAAATCTGAAAGTATATGGTTCAGAAAAAAATGCCAGTTTCACAATGACAACTCACCTGGAGGCCCTGGCCTCCCCTTTTGCCTTTTGTGGGTGCTGTGCTAGATATTCAAGGTGATTTTACAGTGTTATCATGGGAGAGACATGAGAAGGTGATCAGATAAAGCAGAGATACCTAAATTGGTAAAATTAATTTCTTAGCTTTCATCTTGGATCACTGAGTCATGCCTCCCTCCTTTATCCTCTACGTATTTTTTTTTTCTTTCTTGGTACCGTCATCAGAGCTGACTCATTTTCCCCCCTGAATAAACATCTTTTCATCTTGGCCTTATTGTGGTAGGAGAACTCCCAAGAATGAACGCATTCTTGCAAGAACTGAGAGTCATTCTATTTGAAACTCTAAAGGGATGAATCAACTACATTTGGGTAATAGTGCAGTGAGTTAGAGATATAGCCAGAGACAGCATTTCTCTTTAAAGTGGGAGGTAGGAGAGATGGAGAAAGGGAAGTGAAAATGGCATAGCTTGTCCTGATACTGGCAACTGATCATCACCCATCTCTAACTAATCCCTAGTTTGGATTTGATTGAGTATCTGGAATACTTATGTTCTATGATCTATGTGTTCCATCTAACCTCCAAAATAATGGGAGAAAAAGATTTTGCAGTCCAATTTTGTTGTAATATGAAAGTTGAACACATCATTTGAAAAAATATTACTGTAATGTTAGCCACATTAAATCTTCCTATGTGTATCCCCATTGATGTAAGTTAGGAAATCAGAAGTCACAACTATATTTGATATGCAATTATATTTTGATACTGCAAATGTGTGTTATCGATCTTATAAAATTATATACATAGTTCAACCCATCCTTTAAAACTTTGATTTAGCTCATCTTGTGGCAGAAAGCGTTCCAAAGCAAAAGCACCACTGAAGGAAAACATCCTATTTATTCTCCAGAGAGAGCTTCATAGAAATAAAACTAATTTATGTGACTTTTAACTCAACAAAGTCCTCAAATAAGAGAATTTCTTTAATTTCTGGTACAAACACATCTTTGTATGACATAATCATAAATATGCATGCAATAATAATGAGAGCAATTATAAAAGCAATAAACATTTGTACTTTGCATGTACAGATAAATCTCCTAATTACATGAGCTAGAAGCTCTAGAGAAACAGTAGAAAGTAAATTAAAATATTTCTCTTGGCAAGATCTCTGCTGATTCCTCTGTAGGAACTCTTTCTCTTTTCCCTGACTCTCCCTGAATTCCCACATGTCTGCCAAATCCACAATCCACAGCACCTCCCAATTCCAAATCACCCCTTTTTCATAGGCCAACTCCTTTAGAAGATGAGCTTAACAAGGTGCATTGAAAGTATGTGATTTGTAGAGAACTTGGAACAGACTTTCTTTTTCTGTTCCTCTCTCAAGTAGATGTCTTGAAGGATTGTCTTTTCTCTGACCCTAAACTCTCTTTCGTACCCTGATTCACCTTTGCCCTAAAGATGATAAGGCTCCCGGCATTGTTTTCCAAATTAATTTACTTTTTCCACCATAATGGCCCCATTCTGCTAATGGGTGACCTGATTTCTACCTTCCTTTAATTTCAAACGAGAGCCTCTTTGCATAACTCTGCTTTTAGTCTTTATATTTATTATAATATTTATATTCTAGGTATACAAATAATTGTCTAGGAGTGAGAAGATAGTCTTTTGTGGTGGTTATAACCTGAAAAATAATGCACAAAATGTTTTTCTTTAAGCAATAACATACTGTCAATTTGGCCAAAATATAAAACTTTTATGGTAAGTCCGTCAAAAAAAAAAATCATGCTTTCTAAATAAAACCAGTCACTCCTGTTCACTTTTTCAATTTTCCAAAGATTATTGGCTTGATCTATTTTTCCATTAGCAATTCTGGAACTTTGATCCGACTTTAGTCCTTGAGAATTTTATTTTCACAACTTCTCTATGCACATCACAGCTTTGAATTCAAAGCTCAGCCTGTCAAGATCTTTGACAAAACAAACTTTTTAATCTTGCTTTCAAGCTAACATAAGACCTTGCCAATTTTAAGGACTCGAGCAGGAGGCAAGAGACCCCCTGGACCACACAAAGAGTAGTAATTATTGAGTCTGCTTCCTTGTGTTAGTACCTATATCACAAATTCTTATAGGACAAAGCAAAGATATGTACTGTGTTTAGAGGAGAATGGATTATTCCTCTAGGCATAGGAGGAATCCCTTTTATTTTATTTTCATTTAGCTGGGGGTTCCTCCTAAACAGTGCTCTAGAGAAAAAACATTTGCTCTCTTACTTTTTTAATTTTGGATTTTGGGTCACACCCTATTGACGCTCAGGGGTTACTCCTGGCTATGCGCTCAGAAATCACTCCTAGCTTGGGGACCATTTGGGACGCCAGGGGTTCAAATGGTGGTCCATCCTAGGTCGACTCCGTGCAAGGCAAATCTCCTACCATTGCACCACCACTCCAGCTGCAACTTTTAAGAAGTATATTTCATTACTAGGATAGATATATAGTAAATTCAATGCTCCAATGACTGACTTCCAGTGACAGATATTTTTTCAGTAAGAAGCTGCAATAGGAAAACCATTATTCAAATAGATCATCATCAAAGCTTTTTCAAAGACTTTTAAAAAAATTCCTGTTGATTCCATTTCCACTCAAAGGATGTCAATTTGCAGAGTATCTAATATAAATTACCAAATGAGGTGAATACAATAAGTTATATATATCATCCAAGAATTTAATAAGTTACCTGGAATCATCTTTGGTGAAGAAAACTGAAAGACTACTTTTTCTTGACTCCTAGAGAGACTGAGTATTGTTTTGTGATCCCACCCATGAAATTACTAAAAGTTTTACCTTAAGACTCTAGCTGCCCTTCATATATTATAGTGTACATTAAATGTATGCTGAGTTTCAAAATCACAATGAAAGTAAACCTCCCAAAACTGTTTATTTTCTCTAAACTGGTCATAGTTGGCTCATCCCATTCCCTCTCACAATCATTTATTGATAATGATATACAATATCCTCAACAGTATCTATATCATCTATAAAGAATGTACATGAAAAGACAAACAAACGTTTTTTCTGGACAAGAATTGGGAACTAAAAGAAGTAAATACATATGACTTAAGTATTACAAATTATGATGACTAAATGGAAAAAAGAAAGAAGAGAGAGAAAAAGAGAGAGGAGTCTGATATAGAGGCAGACAAGTTGGAAATGGAAAGACTAAAGAGTAACTGGGGAAATTGGTTGTGGAAAATGAGCTGTGGTGAAGGGAAAAGTGTTGGAACATTACATGACTGTAGTTGAACAAATCAACAATTTTTGACTGTATCTCATGGTGACTTAAAAAATGTAATGATATTGATATGAAAAAAGAAAAAGGCAAACAGGGCTAAAAGTCAGATCATTCTTTTCTCTTCCACCATAGAAGAAAAAAAGAATATCCAATTTAAAAATAAGTATGTTTAAATTTTCATATTTTCCTCAAATAATAAAGAATATATATTCTATACATATGTATATATACATAAATATGTATATTTATGTATATTTACATATATAACATTAGTTATACATTACTAAATTGTACAATTTCTAAATGCTACTAAATTGTACAATTTTAAATTATGCAATTTAATGTTACTAAATTGTAAATTTCAAATTATGCAATCAGGCAATTTTATGTTTTGTGTGTCTTTTTACAATAAAAAATATTCACCCAATTGAGAATGAATTTTATGTTGTGTATACAACATACAATGGAGTGATGGTATGTAGGAAAGTCATAATAATGATGTGAGAAGGCAGTGAGAGTCCAGTCATAGACAGATTAAATAAAAATAGATGATTATATTACATGATATCCAATATGTATTAGAATAGATTTTTTATTAAAGTTAGACCAAACTTTAATTAATTTTAAGAATATCCATGTAGAAATCTTAGAAAAGTGTTCCACATGATGTGTAGAAGGTGGGCCCAGTGCAATAGTACAATGGGTAGGGCCTTGCATGTAACCAAAAGAGGTTTGATCCATTGGACCCCATGTGATCCTAGAGTCCTGTTAGTAGTGACACGTGAATGCTGAGTCAAGTGTAAGCCTTGAGCACTAAAAAAATTATTTTCAACAGGTGAAATTAAATTAAATTACCCAACATCAAGACTTATTATCATGTTTTTCATATCTTCTACATTTCAGTTTGAGATGCTCTGTGAACAATACAATTTACATAATTGCATTTATCATCTTGAATTCTGACCCCATGTTACAGTAGTTGTGGTTTATTTATAGTTTTGACTTATAAAATAAATTATATAGCTTAGGGGAATGATGAGTAATAAATTTCTGCTCATATATTTCAGTATATGGCCAAGTTGGGTGTATCACATTAGGGCTAAAGCCCAATGAGATTATATAACTGATGGCTGTGGTGTGAACACTGTTGCTGGCCTATAAATATTAATAGTATCAAATTGCAAACATGAAGAACAAGAATGAGTAAGAGAGACATCCTTGTACAATTAGGATTGTCTCCTTCAGGGATACATTATAAGAAATAAATCCTAGTTTGTATTTATTTCTGTCAAGGTATGTTCAGGAAAGAAATCTAAGAATATTTTAGTTTGAGACCATGTGTGTTTTTGAATTTTATTTAAATGAATAAAATTCAGCTAAAATGATTAAAAATTGGTCAGAAGGGGGCCGGGAGATAGCATGGAGGTAAGGCTTTTGCCTTTCATGCCAAAGGTCATCGGTTCGAATCCCGGTGCCCCATATGGTCCCCCGTGCCTGCCTGGAGCAATTTCTGAGCATGGAGCCAAGAGTAACCCCTGAGCACTGCCGGGTGTGATCCAAAAACCAAAAAAAAAAAAAAAAAAATTGGTCAGAAGCAACTGATTATTTGGTCAATTGAAAATTCTTTCCTTTTTAGTTTCTGGAATTATTTTTATGATTAAGTAACCAAATTAAATTATTATAGTACAATTATCCTTCCTCTTTACCTTAGAAAACTATAGAAATAAGGTACTATATTTTATTTATGGTTCTTGTCTCAGCATCTAACCACAATAAATTGATATCAAGCAAATATTTCTTAATAAAGATGGGTTTCTAAGAATTGGAACCTGTGTTGTTATAGTCAAGAGATTAGGAACTTCAAATATTTTATGGAGTTAGTGATGTCCTTTTGGATTTGAAGAACAAAATTTATTTTTCTTGGTATTTATCATTATCATCATCATCATTATCATTATTATTACTTAAGCAGCATGATTACAACAGTGTTAACATCATGGTTTTGATGTATAGTTACTCAAAGTTCACCATCACTACCAACAAAGCTTCCACTGTTCTCCTTATGTCAGAATCCTTCATCCTCCTGAAACCTCTTTTCTCTACTACTTCATCAAATAAGTTTTCAGGAAAAGTCCTAGAGGTTTTGTCATCATTCAATAGTGTCTGTATTTAGTTTTCTTTCTCCACATATCACAGAGAATTGAATTCCATCCAGTATTTCTTCTTCTCCTTTTTGACTTATTTTATTTAACACGATACCCTCAAGTTTTATTTAAGTGTCAGAAAACTGCAAGATTTCATCTTTTGGGGGATCACACCCATATCACACCCTTCTGTACTCAGGTGTTACTCATGTCTCTGCTCTTGGAAGTAGCCCCTGGCAGACTTCAAGGACCATATAGGATGCCAAGAATTGAACCGCGTTTGTTCCAGGTTGGCAAAGTGTAAGTAAGGCAAATGCCCTACTGCTGTGCTATGGATCTGGCCCCCAGGCTTTATTTATTTTTTGCTTGTTTATTTGGGGTCACACCATTGCACAGAGTTTACTCCTGGATCTCTGCTAAGAAATCAAAAGGATGGTCATTAAAAAAAAAAAAAAAAAAAGAAATAAGGGGGCCGGGAGGTGGCGCCGGAGGTAAGGTGCCTGCCTTGCCTGCGCTAACCTAGGATGGACTGCGGTTCAATCCCCCGGTTCCCCATATGGTCCCCCGTGCCTGCCAGGAGCGACTTTTGAGTGAATAGCTAGGAGTAACCCCTGAGCGTCACCGGGTGTGGCCCAAAAACCAAAAATAATAATAATAATAATAATAATAATAATAATAATAATAATAATAATAAAATAAAAATAAAAAGGATTCCAAGGGATCTCCCTTAGAAGGCACCTATATATATTTCAATCCATGTTGAACCCAATTAACAGCATGATAAGCTCTCTACCTGTGTACAATTGCTCAAACTCATGACATCTCATATTTTCTTATAGCTGTATACTATTTAACTACATATATGCATACATGCATATATACAACACCTACATCAGAGGGTAAAATGTTCATTGTCTAATATATTCACTGGTTATTTACCAAGTTCTAAAGTGTATACTTTAGTTGAGTTAATCAAGGCAAATTCCTAGACTCTTGACCAGATTCTGATAAAGAATAGTATAAAGCCTTGTGAGAAAACAGTGATCAATTAAAAAGTATTCTTTGCAATTATTACAATTTTCCAAATGAAGATACAGTCATCAAGCAAAACATTTTACTACCTGTTTTTTTGGCTTCCGTTAATATAGAAGATGATAATAATATCAGTACTAATAATAAGCATTTAGGGGGGACTTCCTATTTGTAAGTCCCAAAGGGAAATATTTTACAAATATAAATACAATTGATTCTCACCTCACTGTCATTAGGTATCTGATATTAACTTCATTTATGGCAGGGCCTGAGTAGTAAGCAGTAGCTGAAAGAATAAACCTAAGAAAAACTTAAATTTCTGAAAGAACTGTTTTAAACAATATATTTGAATCTTATTCTTTGGGAATAGAGTATCTTCATGTGTCTTAATATTATTAAAATATATAACTCTAAAAACACTGTGAAAGACAAAAATATGTCAACACAACCAGAATCAAGAAAGCTTCTTTATCTATCTAACCTTTTTTTTTTTTAACTGAAAAATACTGATGTCACTTGAAAGAAATTGCTTCTTGTCCTGATCTCTTCTGCCATTTTGGGCCCCAACCAGTTGGAAACTGGTCCAAATGTACATAACAATGACCTCTGAGTGATCATTGTGAAATGACTTTCCCAGTAATGTTAGATTTATCTGATGATTTTAATACCCTTCATTCTAAAATGCTATTATCCTGAGTGCATTCAGGGGACAGTACACTTAGTCATAAGTGATGGATGAATTCATTATATTCAGCCAGTTTTAATGGGTCATCTAGAAAGGAAATCACCAGTCACTTTTGTCTGTAGAGCATCACTACTTCACATACCTTATTAAGTCAAATATAAAAATGGGTGGTTTTTCATTTTCTTGCCAGACAACAAAGGTCACCTATCACAAGCTTGAGAGACATTTAGGTTTATTTCTCTTTGGCCTGATAAAAAAAAAGGATAGTGTTAAAGGTTTTATTTTTTTTTATCTTTTCCCCATTGTGAACTGAATATTTTAAAACTGTATACCCACAAAGAGTAAAGGTGTTTCAGAGGAATCCAGAATGAGGAGGTTTCTCTGTAAAGAAATAGAGGTTGACATTAATGTATTCCCTGGGTGACATTGCTAATCTAATGGTGCTATTGAATTCGAGAGCCTTAGCCCCATCATTAAGAGCTGGAAGTAAACATGTTGGTTGGAATATAAATAGAAATACGGGGAAATAACAAGGCTGTTTCTCTACTCTCGGTCAAAATATTTTCTACCTTCAATAAAAATTTTAAATACACATGAAAATACTGCCTTTTGTGTTCACCATTATTTTTGGTTCTTGGGTAGGAAATCCTGACTTCTTAACTTTTAAATTGAAATTTTTCTACTTGGCTCATTGACTGAGATATTTTTCTCTTAGATCCTCATCTAAATATCGGTAGCTCTTAATTACAGTAATGTCAGAACACTCCAGTTCAGGACCCATAGTGGTGATTAATAACCTTTCCCCGTGTTAATCCCTGGGGAAGGATAAAACTCACTTAAATTATTTTCTTTTTTTAATGATATCTTTATTTAAGCACCATGATTACAAACATGTTTGTAGTTGGGTTTCAGTTATAAAAAAGAACACAAACCCCTTCACCAGTGCAACCTGCCCACCACCAATGCCCCCCTTCTTGTATAACATTTAAAAGAACTTTTACAGCACTATGACATTACATAGAATTTAGGTGTGCAGTTCTCCAATAGCAACATGTTCCTACTATGTTAAGCATGCCTCCAAAATTTCAAATCTATTTTCTAATATATATTTATTCCTCTTTGTGGCCTGAGTGATGGCTTAGCAGTATGGTGTTTGTCTTGCATGTAGCTGACCCAGGACAGACCACAGTTCAATTCCCCAGCATCCCACATGGTTCTCTGAGCCAGGAGTGATTTCTGAATGCATAGCCAGGAGTAACGCCTGAGTGTCACTGGGTGTGGCCCAAAATAAAAAAATATTTATCTCTCTTTTTTTTTTTTGGTTTTTTTTTTTTTTTTTTGGTTTTTGGGTCACACCTGGCAGTGCTCAAGGGTTACTGGAGAAAGGGAGGGAGGAAGGAGAAAGGAAAGAAGGAAGGAGGAAGGGAGGGAAGGTAGAAGAGAGGGAGGGAAAGAGTGAAGGAAAGAAGAGGTAGGGAGGGAAGGAAGAAAGGGAGAAAGGAAGGACAGAAGGAAAGAGGGAAGGAAGGAGGAAAGGAGGGAGGAACAAAGAAAGGAAGGTAAAAAGGGAAGGAAGGAAGAAAAGAAGGAAGGAAGGAAGGAAGGAAAGGAGGAACGGAGAAAAGTAAGAAGGAATGAAGGAATGAGGGAGAAAAGCATAGGTAATATATGAAATGTATTATTTAAAAATTCTTTGTTTTTGTTTTTTGGGGTTTTTTTGTTTGTTTCTGGGTCGCACCCGGCAGTGCTCTATTTAAAAATTCTTTAAGACCAGAAAGATAGTATATAGGATATGGTGCCATCTTTGTGTGGTTGAACCTGGTTGAATCCCCAGAACAGCACCACGCACGCTATATGGTTGGAACTCAGAGTACCACCAACAGTGGCCCTTGAGTACCAATGGTTGTGGTCCCCTCAGGTAAATAATTGTATGAATATATAAATGCATAATCATCTATTCAAAAAATTCTTTCAAGTTTACCTAAATTATTGAACAAGAAAATTTTTATGCCTTTTCTCATTTTCCCTGTAAAATGAAACTACCATAAGTGTATAATCATTACAGCAGGGATATTCAATAATATAAAAACTGAAATACACATTTTATTTTCTAAACTTACAGTTATCTCAACATATTGAAATGTACCTCATACTTTATTTTTACAGAGAATATTGTTCATAATTTTATGCACTTTGCTATATTATAACTTACTAAAATAAATTTTAACAGAAGCTACCAGGGATTCTAGACAGATGTAAGTTAGCTCTACCATATTCTATGTTTATGAATATGGCTCAAAAATGCTAGGGGAGGCTGGAAGCAGTAGCAGATAACACAAGTCCATCTGCTTTTGTCATCTGCTACACTTTAGGTGACAATTGTAAAGACTATAAAAGGAAAATCATTCACATAGCATTTATCTAACAGACTTGTATAATTGAATTTTTAATAAGATATTTTAAATTTTCCTTTCTCTTTTTCCCTTTTAGCTTTTTTAGCTATCTTTAGTCCAATCTTGTTACTAATTAAAATAGAAAGCTTATATTTTAGAACACAGTTTCCATTGCTGAAATCAGTGTTCATTGCTGTTCACTAACCTAATTTTATATGTTCAAATCAACTATTTTAATTTTGTTACTAATTTTCCATCGTCACTCTATGGAAATACGTACTACACCTAAAAGTTCAAAACAGAGGATACATTTAATATTTGGCCTCTGTTTTTAATTATTATTAAATTGATGTTAAAATTGAATAGATACAGAAGAGGGGGACGGATGCTGTGGCATTAGAGTGTTTGCCTTCACATGGCTGTCTTGGAAGTGACACAGGTTTGATCCCCAGTATTCCATATGGTCCCCTGAAGTTAATAGAAGTGATTTCTGAGCAAAGAGCCAGAGTACTTCCTGAACACCACCAGGTGTGACCCAAAACCAAACAAAAAAATCAATAGACACAAAATATAACCATATTGATTCAGAATTCCCATATTGATTCAGAGACTATCACGCTATTTATTTGCTGTATGGTTTCCTAAATGCTGTCCCAGTCAACCACCCTCCAATTCTAGTTCACTAGAATTTGAATTTGAATGCCCAAGTCCACTGAAAACTCCTTTCTAATTGATATATTAAGTGTACAATATTCTCTCCACCAATTCCCATGCTGCTGAATCATCAAGATTCTTGAACAATATTAGGAGGAAACAGATCAATAGTTTGTAAGCAGCGTGGAACCTGATGTCTTGGATGAGCTGCATTAGTGTCATTATTTTCCATGTGCGGGTCTTAATCATGACTTTCCCAATGGAAATTGTGTCTCGCCTCTGCTGGAAACCAATGATTAAGCCCAGTGAAAGAAGTTTGAAAATATAAACAAAAACAAAAATTCTCCCTTGTCTTCCATCATTCACTCTCTTTCTACCCTGCTATTATTTCACTTTATCTTACTTTTACTTTTTCAATTCACTGATATATTCATCAACTGAGCAAATGTGGATGATTTCCTAGGTTCTGTACTAGATACAAATATAAGGTGAACTCATATGTTCATCTTTATGAAGATTTATTTCATGGACATAGGAGCAAACTTAGTGAAGAAATAGTGACTACTCTCATGAAATAAGAAAAGCACAAAAGCAGAATCTAATGGAAGCACTGATAGCGGACAGAACATCTACAGAATAAAATTTGCAGAACTATTATCTTAAATTGAAATCTGAAGTAAATGTAAATTGAACAATGGATTCTATGGAAAAGAGGACAAGGAACAGGGGTATTGTAGACAGAGGAATGTGACAAAATTTGAGGGAAATAGTAAATGAAAGAAATTCAACCTTGGACTAGAGTTATGACACAGCAGAGAGGACATTTGCCTTGCATGTGGATGACCTAGGTTTCAATTCCCAATCCTATTTGGTCCCCTGAGCATTGCCAGAAATGGTTTATGGGTTTGACTCAAAAACCAAAAATGGAAAAAAAAACCCTCTAACTAGAAAGAGAAATAAATAATAAAGAAATAGTAAGAAAAAAAGTTTTTCTGTTTTATTTTATTGAAACAATTCTGATCAACAGAATCCTTCATGGTTGAATTTGAGATATGCAATGAGTCAGGGCCCTTTCCATCACCAGTGCCAACCTCCCTCCAATGACCCCAGAGTGCATCCTAACCCACCATCCATTGCCCCTTGGCTTGCCAGTATAACAGGCCCCTTTAAGCTTAGATTAATAAAGTTTAGATCCCTTGGTTCTATTATTGTTTACTTTGCTTTGAATATTTAGTTTTATCCTTATTTATTTCACTGCCAATATATCTGAGATCACTTGGTTCCTGGCCTCCAGCCTTTCTTGAACCTTTCTTCTTAATTGTATAGAAAAATGTGAGAATATGTGGAAAATAAAGTAATCCATGTCCAAAGGTTGTATGAAAAAGGCTGGAGCTTCAATTTAAAAACAAGAGATTTTAAAAAGGTCCAATTTTAAAGAAAGTTATGTGTGTGGCAGGTTTTTTGTTTTGTTTTGTTTGTCTGTTTGCATAGACTATGCTGGTTCCACAGATAAAATCCAAGATTCAGGGGTGAATGGCCAACGTTAGATCTTCTGGAAGCCTAAGCCAAGTCACTGTTACAAGTGTTCAGGGTGTAAGGCCCCACAGCAATATAAAATTTATGTGTTTCTATCCCTATTAGATAAGAACTTGTGCAAAATATGGAAAAACAATGCAATGTCCTGGTTGAAAGGAAGTGATACCCCAAATCAAAGAGGAAATGCTGTCTATTCATGAAACACTGCTATCAATGTGGTAAAAAGTAAAAAAGTAAAGCTTGGGAGTGAAAACTCACTAAAGTGCATTTCTTGTGCCTTCCTTTTCTATGGGTGGGGAGTGAACTCATTTGCTACAAGTTAGGGAGTGAAGTTTGAAGTGATTGTGTTGAGCATTGGTGCTCAAAAATTTAGGAAATACTGTACATGTTGAATACTCAGGTTAGGTGATGACTCTATGTTTATAATGGAACCAATCATCTGAGTTATGTAATTTTCTCCAGCAAGTCTTATCAGGCAGAATAATGACACAAAGAGTAGAGTGAAAATTGAATTCATAGTTTGCCATGGTATATAGAGAAACCAAGAATATAGACAGTGTGTTGCTAAAATGATAATCAAGACAATTCAACACTAAGTCTAATGAGAAAAAATGTTAAGAAAAAACTTTGATGATTAATGAATATGTAAAATTAACAATTGATTAAAGAAAAGAGATTAATCAAACAAATCTTATTCATTGGGTGCTTACATTGTGTCAGAGATTCCATAATAGAAGCAAGCAAACAAAATAGCTATGTGTGGCATATATCACAGAATATTAAAAATGTTCAATTTAAAAAGTAAAAAAAATTGGGGCCTGGAGAGATAGCACAGCGGCATTTGCCTTGCAAAGCAGCCGATCCAGGACCAAAGGTGGTTGGTTCGAATCCCTGTGTCCCATATGGGTAAATATTTCTAATGTTAGAAATAAATAAAATTATTTGTTTATTATTCATTTTATTATTTATTTATTTATTATTTATTTTACGTGCCTGCCAGGAGCTATTTCTGAGCAGACAGCCAGGAGTAACCCCTGAGCACCACGGGTGTGGCCCAAAAACCAAAAAAAAATTATTAAAAATGCAAGTTTTAGTATTTAATTAAATGGTAAGACTTCACCATATTTAATCAGAGAGGAAAGAAATCTGCACTTCACAGAACGTATTTGGATGTCCCTAAATTCTTGAAGAAAGTAATTACGTTTTGGAAGTATACGACATGCATATTCTTTTCCTAATGCTTAATGATAACATTAGAAATATTTACCCACTCACTTTTGGAAAGCTCCCAAACAATGTTTAGAGAGAATCATAGGCTTTTCCTACGAATACACCATATAACAAGTTTTATATACCAGTGCTAGGACACTATGAGGATGTTCCTCAGGCCTAGTAGTGCTGGAAAAAGTAACTCAATATTCCAAAGGAGCCTCTTTTCTACATGCAATGGTGCTTCAGGGTCCATGTTGTGTTGAAGATCAAAACCACATTCATGTATGTATAAGGCATATGCCCTTAACCCCTGAACTATCTCCTGATCCTGAACTGCGCTAACTTTACAAATCCTACTTACCACTTTTTGGCAAATAATAATTTACTACAGCATCATAATGCCCAGAATTTACATAATACATATATCTGCTTTCATACTTTAATGAGAAATGTGAGTTAATTGAACAAATAATACACAGCCTTCAATCCAGAAATATTTATTTTCTGAAAATCA
Organism: Crocidura indochinensis; assembly: GCA_004027635.1. NCBI lineage: Eukaryota > Metazoa > Chordata > Mammalia > Eulipotyphla > Soricidae > Crocidura > Crocidura indochinensis. Next base: position 20,932 of record PVKC010003178.1, on the reverse strand, counting down.
ACATAAAAATATTTTCTGATCCCTATTTACAGGGTGGTAAAGTAGCAATGTCCATAGATGGAAATATAAACCTCATATTCAGGGAATTAAAGTAGGTGGGTTTTGTGGCCTTTCAATGCCTTTGAAGAAAGATTCTTCAAGTGTACCTATAACCTAAATCAAATGAACAGAATAAAGAGTCCAGGTGGAAATCCATGCATAAGTAGACAATTAATGTATGGCAAAGGAGCCAGGAATATACAATGAAGAAAGTACATTCTCTTCAACAAGTGGTGTTGGGAAAACTGGATAGTCAACTGCAGAGTAAAACTAGATCAGTTTACACCACACATAATAATTAGTTCAAAGTTGCATTATAGATATGAATATTGAACCTAAAATAATAAAACTAAGAATAAATAATGGGCAATACGTAACAAAGCTTGTCTTAGTGATAAGTTTTTGGAACTGACTCCAAAAGCAAAGATAAAAAAATAAAACAAAATCAAAAAACAAGTGAAACTATGTTAAATTAAAACATTTCTGTATCACAAAGGAAAGTATCTGATAAAACAAAAGGCAATCAACTAAATTGGAGAAAAATTAAATAGCCATATAAACCCAGAAGAAATCTCATATAACTTCTGGTATATTTATTATACTGGAGTTTCCATTCCATGGACCCTCAAATAAGTCCTGTCCTCAGATGCTGCAGAGATCATGACTCTACTATTTCCCTAGCAAGAATATAACATTGACATTCATGCTTTCTGCAGAACAGTTAATTATAACTGAGACTAACTTGCTTTGCATAGTAATAATTAGATAATTCAAACTTTTTCTGCATTTTTGTCACATCAGAATCTCACAGTCATTATCTCTAGAATCCAATGCATTTCAGATGTATTTATGCAGTCATGACACCAGAAGCACACAAGCTGCCTGCATGGTTGCACTAGTAAAAATTGTCAGCATTACTAAAGCAAACTCTAGGAAGCTATGGCTTAAGGTAAGCCCAGGTAAGGTGAGTGGGCCAGAGTGATAGCACAGTGGTAGGGTGTTTACCTTGCATGCAGCCAACACAGGATGAACCCCTGTTTGATTCCTGGCATCCCATATGACCCCCTGAGCCTTCCAGGAGCTATTTCTAAAATCAGAGCCAGTAGTAATCACTGAATGCCTCCAGGTGTGACCCAAAAAACAAAAATTATAATAATAATAATAATAATAATAATAATAATAATAAAATGGGTAAGGTGAGGTTGTATATGCTAATGGCTGCTCTACTAAACAAAACAGTAGATGAACAGCATGACCAGAGGATCAATGGCATGGATTGGTGGCACACTAAATAACTTACCCCAGTGGAATAGAATGTTGCTACTGAGCTATTTTCTAGTCATAAAGAAATGATCAATAAACCAGATAAATAGCTCAAAGGGGTGAGCACATACTATGCATGTAGGAAGTCTTGGCACTACATGGTTCCTCAGGCACTACCAGAAGTGATAATAGGTACAGAATTGGAAGTGCCCTGAGTACTTCTGGGTATGGTCCAACCTATCTCCTTCTTTAAAAAAAAATTGCATTGGAGTGATAGTATAACTTTCTTCACACATGGCTAACTTGGGGTCTATCCCTGGCATCCCATGTGGTCTTCCAAGCCCACCACAAGTAATTCCTGAGCACTGAGCCAGGAATAACCTCTGAATATTGCCCAGTGTGGCTCCAAACAAACAATCAAATTCAAAATCTTACTTAATACTTTGATCGATAGACTTGTTTAGATTGTATTGTTAAATTTTTTATTTTATAGAGCTTAGAAATAAACCTAACTGCCAATTAAAATCTGCATAGACTGCCAAACAAAACCTTTAAACTCAGTCTGGTGATATTGTAAGTAAGTTAAGACACTCACTTAGCAAGAAAGAGAAGCCTGTTTGACCCCTGCCACTATATAGTCCTCAGAGCACTTCCGTGAGTGACCCTGGAATGCAAACCCAGCAATAATAGAACAGAATATATCTAGTGTGGCCAATAAACAAACAGAACACTTTCAACTTTGTCCCCCACAGTAGCAACTCATTATAATTCAGTTTTTAGAAGGAATAGTAGAAAGGAGAGAATAAGATTATTTTTGATACAGATCTAAAACTTGGGTTTCAAAAACTGTTTTTGTTCCTTGTATGTATGGGATACTTTAGCTCTCCAGAAAACCAGTAAAACGTTAGAACCCCAAATCCCAGTCTGGTATTGTTTCTCGTCACACATTTTCTCAGGGGATGCTAAACCACCATCTATTAGTCAGGGGTCTACATAAACAACCTGAGAAATAATGTACCAGCTAAAGCCCAGAATTCTTTTAATTCACTTTGCTATAAGCATTTTTAGAGTAAGTAATATTGAGGGGAATACAGATAAAAATATTTAAAAAACTACAATCTGATTACAGTACACCTTTCCATTGTTTGTTTCTGTTGTCCACTAAATCTAGAATGCTTACAGAATTCAAACATAACATGTTCTGACTTCATATCAGCTTCTCTTTACCTCCCAGAATCAAACATTTATGTCATTTTTGTGGTCTTTTCAAATATATCGCTTGCGGCCTTTCATTTTTGATTTCCTGATAATGTTGAATTTCCATAAGTATACTCGATTGCATCAACGTGTGTTAGTCTGGGTCTTCCAATAATAAAAGGTCAAGACAAGATTAAACGTGTAAAGATTTTTATAGAGCGAAATACCTAGGAAAGAAATTAAGGTACTAGCTGGAGGAATCTGGAAGATCCATCCAAATGTAATGCAAGTCTGATCCTGAAAAGAGAACACTAGAAAAAAATTACACGGCGGAACTATCTACATGCTAAATAGCTGTGCTATCAGAGTTAGGTTCAGCAATACTCAAGGCAGGTTCTTGATTAAACAATGTGTCAGATATATGGATGTCATCTCTCCTAAAAAAAAAGTGGCCTGTTCTGATTTGTTAACTTTCAGTCATTGATTTGGAAGCACATCTAGGAAGCATGAATTACTGTGATTGTGTTTGCTTCAGACTTCAGAGCTCAGAGGCAGAGATTGATCCTTGTTCAACTATACTTCCTAGAGTGATAGAACTGAGCCACACAATCTCATAACTGCTGATAAACATATAATAACCTCTTTTTTACATATATCTAATTTTCTTTGATTTAACAAATTGTCATGTTCAATAACAACATACATATAAGGATACACACAGATATTGTACATAGCAAGTCACTAAAATACACAAACATAAAGGATGAAAGTCAGTATGTATCTATCTTAAAATAAGAGCTACCTATTATGGATACCATCCTTTTATTAAGATCTACTTTACAAGCAGTAATCATCTAATGATTTTACTTAGTTTCTCTAAACTTCTTTACTTATCTTTCTCTTGTACCTGACAAAACAAAATGCTTACTTTTTGTTGGAACATTTTGTTGAAAAACATCAACAAAATGCTTATAGCCAAAATTTAAAAATAAAACCTGCCCCAATGTCTTGAAAACATTATTCCTAATCACTAACAATCAATATACCCCCCTGAGTTTCCATGAAGAAGTGGAGCCCAGAAGATAGAGTTTATTTGAAATATTTCACAGCAATACCCTCTACCCTTTGAAAGCATTAAATACTGTAAGTAAAAGATCTTTTATTTTGTGTGTGCTTTCCATTTTACTGAATCTCCATGTAGAGGTCATGACAATATCACTTAGATTCTTACAGCAACTTCCCACACTTTCATTAAACTAATTATCTTGAAATATAATTAGCTAATTACTGAGAAAGGTAGATAATGATAGTGAATGGAATGTAAGATAAGCTTTAATGAACAACAACAGGATCCAAATATTCTAGTCAGGGAGAAGACATTCAGCTTTGGCAGAGACACAGGGAATATTCAATAACCTTTTGATCAGTTGCATTTGATTCAGAACTAACAATGCTACACTGTGTTATTGCAACTGGGGAGGAGTCCAAGTCCTCAATTTTTAAATCCTAACAAAGGTCCTTTACATTTCAATGGTACTGAATGATGGACTAAAGTACCATAGTACAGACCTAATGCAATTTGTCAACTGGACAGAAGTGTTTCTCTCTCCCTGTCTTTTCAGAAATATTATGGGAAAAAGATTTGTTTTCATTTGTAGCTATTGTCAGAGCTACGGAATATATTGTAATTAGGTTCCAATATGCTTCTGAAGTGCTGATATTCTAAACCTTAAATTGTTCGTAATGAGGTAAAGCATATCTGTTTGAAATTTTTAAGAAAAATTGGTTGGAAAATTATTTTTAATTAACAGGTTTTGGATCATGGCACTTTCTGAAATGAAATACAATAGGGCATCTAATCCGATAGGTTATTTACCAAGCATAATTGGATCCATGTTAGAGCAAAAGTCCTTTAAAATATGGCTTTGCTGCAGTGTTTTTTTGTTATATGAGTGTGTTCAACTTGCTAGAGTGTGGAGCTAATGTAACACGTAACATAATAAAATCCCTATGTGGAACAACAACCCCAGGTGAGAAAAAAACATGCCAAAATAAAAGCGATGAAACCTCATTGTCTGTAATTATTGTATTGGTAATAGGAGTAGTATAACAACTGAACTTACTGCACAGTGAATTTATCACGTTGTTTTGAGTTTTCCTGCACAAATTATCTATTAGGAGCAGGAGCGGTGGTGCAGCGGTAGGGCTGCACCTAGGTGCAACTGCTGACCTAGGACAGACCCTGGTTCAATACCCAGTATTCCATATGGTCCCCAAGCCAGGAGCAATTTCTGAGTGCATAGACAGGAGTAATCCCTGAGTATCACCAGGTGTCCCCCCCCCAAAAAAAAACCAAAGTAAAAGAAAGAAAGAAAAACAAATTACCTATTAAAATGTGAGCTGAGGCCAAAAAAAGACATGATGTGCATGCTTTGCGTGCAATAGTCCCAGGTTCAATTCTCACCACCACCACCACCACCACATTGTTCTGCTAATAGAAAACCTCAATAAAGGAGCCAAGAGTGGCCCTTGAGAATTCCCAGAAATAGCCCAAACCCTCTGCAAAATACCATAAGTAATAAATTGAAGTAAGAGCCCATTTGGGTACAAAGATTTAGCCAACCTTACTTTTATTCCACAGTCTAGCATATAGTGAACTCCCAATAAATGTTAGTTTATTTTAAATGTGCACAGTAAAGCCAGCTTAATTTAATCCATTACTTATTTATGATGTGTAAGGGAAAGTCTGACTATAAATAAAAGAGAAACAGGTATCATCTGGGCATGATTATTTTTCTTGGAAAGGTAAAACTGTTACCGTGAAGTACCTCCAACCAGATAAGGTGGTCTGAAAACTAGGCTTTAATGAGTAACTCAAACAGTAGATGCTGACACACTTCAGAGGTACAGAAGAGGATCAGGCAAGCACAACACTGTAATTATGGAAGGCAGAGGGATGAAAGTGAGGCATCCATTAGATGAAATAAGATGAGTCATACCTTCCCAGGGCAGTTGGGAAATGGGTCTGCTTGAAGTGGATGATTCATGATGAGAATGAAGAAAGTAAGAGTGGGGAGAGTGTAAGGAGAGCATTGAAGGTGAAATGTTCTGAAGTCATTCTAAGAATCGAAGTGTAATAGAAATTGCATACAGAACTAAACCACAAGATCTTACGTTAGGCCTTACCTGGCCCTCGGCTTATTTTGACTCAAAATAAAAGAGTCTGCTTCTCTGCCTTTTATCTCTTCACACATAAATTGAGAGGGACTACAACTCAAAGTCTTGACAGAATGGAATCTTGATGAGAGACTCAATGAGCAAAGATTTGATTTTGAAAAAGAAAAGTTTTATGGGAGAAAGGTTAGCCAGTAATGGCTAGAAATGGGCTTGTAGTTGGTCGAGTTGGAATTGTGAGCCCACTGCTGTTGGGGGCTGAGTCCACCCCTTAAAAATGGTAGGGCTACTGGCATCCCATATGGTCCCCAAGCCAGGAGAGATTTCTGAATACATAGCCAGGAGTAACCCCTGAGTGTCACCGGTGTGGCCCAAAAACCAAAATAAATGGTGGGGCTAATCAACCCCTTGGTAAAAGGGCAGGAAGTTTTTTATGGCCCAAAAACTTAAAAAAAATACTTTCTGTTCTTCCTTTTTCTTATTAACTTTTTCTTTCTGTTCTTTTTTTAAGTAACTTTGTTCTCACTTATCCAGAAACAAACGTATTACAGTCAACTGTATCAACTATGTCATGCATTTTTTTAAATAAAGTAAAAAAAGTATTTAAGAATAAAAGAAATAAAAAAGCATTTTTATGAAGAGAGAGGAAAGAGAGAGAGAGATTAGAGCAAGAAGCAAGAGACACAGACAGAGAGAGCAAGTGAGATAGCACACAACCCAGCACAACAGGAGCAGCAGAAAAGGCAGCAGCAGCAGGAAGGCTAAAAGTTTAATCAGGCCATCAGGAAGACAAGCTCTCTTTGGACTTGAATTATGTGGCATCAGGCTGACAGGTAAGTTGGCCAGATGGCTCCCTCAGACCTGCAGGCATGATATGGCTCTCTTTAGAAATTCCCCCCAGGTCTTATACAGGCTTAGTCCAATTGCCCCAAAGGGAAGTCTGTTAAGAGACAGACTTCAGTTAAAGGAGAAAGAGAAGCTTATGGCAGAAGGTCATGGGGCTGAATTCCTACATACTGCCAGAGGATGAAGGACTACAACTATGCAAAGAAAATGGCAATAAAGACAATAAGGAGTTTTCAGCAATTAGATCTGTAGGTTTATAGAAATATTGAGTAAAAGAGTGCATGAATTTGAATTTTAGTATATAGATATTAGTCTAATTAGAAAAGAATTACATAGATAAAACCAAATAAACATTTCCTTTTAGAAATGTCTACCCTAAATAGCTTCCCATATCTAAACTTGCTTATAATCCTGAAAATATTTATCCCATATACCCGCAAGCTCTTTGAGCTCTGAATACGTTTCTATTGAGTTTTTGAGTTGAGTTCTTCTTCCACTGAATCTCCATTCAGCTACCATCCCCAAGTTGCTCTTCTCAAGTCTCCATTATCAAGTTAATAATATCTATTGGAAAATTAATGCTTTACCAAGAAGATTGTCATGGTTTGATGATTAACTAGACAGACTGAGAACTTGATCATCTGAAGAACCTTATAAGCATTACTGTTACAGTGTGACTAACAATCATAAATGCATTGACTTCAAACAATAGCCACTTATTAGCTTCTAGCTCTATAGGTCAAAAGTCAAAGGTGTGGTTTTCAGAGGCTCACAATGCTCAAGATACCAAGAGTTTGCATCTGAAATCTATGCAGAAAAAAACACTTCTGGGCTGGTTCACTCTACTGCAGAATACTTGTGACTATATGACTATTAGCCAATGGTTTTATCAGCTCTCAAAATTCACCTGCATTTTAATTACATCCTCATTTTCTTCAAAGCTAGCCATAAATCTATTATATCCTATTATAGTCTTCAAAGCTAGACAGAGATCTATTATATTCTATTCATCTCACACTTCACATTCCTTTATCTCTAGCCCTAGAATGCGATTTCAATGATTTGACAATATTCATTTGAAAAGTCTACTGTGCCCTGTAACATCAGAATACCAAAATCCTTGTATTCAAAACATAAGGATTATCCAAGGTATACGTATCAGGATGAGAGCTATCCTAGAATTATATATACAACTGGTGTGTGCAGAATTATAAATGGGAAGAATCCATGGCTGTTTTTATCTAATTCCTGGTATTTCCATGTTAGTTTTATACAATAAAACCACTTAATTTAATATTTAAGTACATGAGTCCTTGAGTCCGCAACTTCTAGTAGGTCATTGCTTCTGTCACTCATTAAATAAGTGACAGAATTTTAATAGAGGTATTTATAGCTCTTTCTCCAATCTAGTTTTATCATCCATAAAATACAGGGCCAAATTATACTTACTTTTTATAGAAATTATCAAGATTAAGTGAAACCATTTATATAAAGATGTATTAGCAAGGTTCAGAACAATAGGACAATGGCAAGGGTATTAGCCTTGCACAAAGTCAACCTGGGTTCAATCCCTGACATCAAATATTGTCTCTTGAGCCTGCCAAGAGTGATTTCTAAGTGCAGAACCAGGTACCCATGAGCACTGCCTGTATGACCCAACTACCCCAAATAAATGTGTGTAGAAAGATGATAGATAGATAGATAGATAGATAGATAGATAGATAGATAGATAGATAGATAGATGATAGATAGACAGACAGACAGACAGACAGACAGGTAGGTAGGTAGGTAGGTAGGTAGGTAGGTAGGTAGGTAGGTAGATAGATAGATAGATAGACAGACAGACAGACAGACAGATAGATAGATAGATAGATAGATAGATAGATAGATAGATAGATAGATAGATAGATAGATAGATAGATAGATAGACAGATAGATATTAGCAAAATCGTCTGGTTTCATAAATAGTGTTTTTTCTTTATTTAAATGAAAAAAATTTTAACAATTTTTCCTGAATCATACAGCATCTATAAAGAGGCTATGGAACTTTACTTAAGCTTTTGGCTTTAGGATCTCTACTGAGACTATCAGTATAAATTTCTTTATAATTTTGAGCATATTTACAAATTTGTTTTAAGGGCCAGAGAGATACTACAGTGGAAACCATGTTTGACTTGAATGTGGCCAACCCAGGTTTTATCTCTGGCATCCCACATGTTTCCCCAAGCATAGTGAGGAATAATTCCTGAATGCAGAACTTGATGTAATCCCTAAACATTGCTAAGTGAGTCTCCTCAAAAGAAATAGACAAAAATATTATTGCTTGCTCAATTTCCTAAACAAGTGACTAGAAACATAACACCCAACATAATAATTATAAGTTTATCACAGTGTTATTTATGTGCACAAACTGTCCCTTGATATCCATCCCTTCCTTCCCTCCTTTTCTCCTTGGATAACCTTAATTCTATCATCAAATGTCATGGTTTGTCCTTTATGGATCTATCAATTTTATATTGTTCTACTACAATACAGTAAAATGATTCAATACATAATGTCTTCAATCTGATGCACTGTTCAGCATGGTTTCCTCATATCCCTCTACTTCACTGTCAATAAGAAAAGTTAATATTTTTTAAAATCAAAAAAGCATTCAATATACCACATTGTCTTTTATCTAACCATTTATCAAACTCTAGTTTCATTTCCTTCTTATTTTAGGTATTGTAAATGTCCATACAATGACCATTGGCTTGAAGATTATTACTTTTTATTAATGTTTCAATATTCTTTAGGTAGATACCTAATGGTGAAGCTGTTAGATCATATGGTGTCTTTATCTTTCTCCTCGAGGACATTTTACTAAATGGTTGGAGTAATTTCCATTTCACCAACAGGATACAAGAGTTTCTTTTTCCCTACACATTTTCAACACTTGCAACATAGCATATACACAATTTTGACAGGTATTAAGTGGCATTTCATGTTAGTTTTATTTTATATTTCCCTGAAATTTAGCAATAAGCAATTATATGCTTAACTGTCATCTGGATATCTGCTTCAGAAAGTATCCTTCTAATTCCTCAAGCCTATTTTGTGTGTGTGGTTGTATTAAGTTGATATATATTTTATATATCTTAAAAACTACCCTTTTATATATGATGTATGATGTGCAAAGACTTCTACAATTCAATAGATTGTGTTTTATTTTTGTTCTGATTAAATTTAATATTGCTATACAAAAACTTTTCATTTTAATGTAGACCAAATTGTCTTAATCTCACTTCCCTTGCTATTATGATAGAATAAACCAGGGTCCGGAGACAGCATGGAGGTAGAGCATTCGCCTTGCACGCAGAAGGACAGAGTTTCGAATCCCAGCATACCATATGGTCTCCCAAGCCTGCCAGGAGCAATTTCTGAGCATAGAACCAGGAGTAACCCCTGAGCGCTGCCAGGTTTGACCCAAAAAAAAAAAAATAGAATAAACCAAATATCCCCAATGCTAATGATATGGGATGATTCTCCTATGTTATCTTCTAACAACTTTATGGTTTTAGATCTAATATATAGATCTTTAATTACTTTTGGAGAGGGAAAGTTTTGAGTGTTCAAATAGTGCTCAAATGCTCCTCCTGTCTTTTACTTCAGGGATGTTTAACAGGGCTGGAGGTACCACGTCTAGAAAAGCATCCGTGTTAGGTCCTTACCCACTGTGCTGTCTCTCTGACCCCTTAAATCCACTTTAAATTGGTTTATATGATTAGGGAGTATTTTAGTTTTATTTTGTTTTACTAGTGGTTATTCAATTTTCCTAGCAGCATTTTTATTAATAATTTTTATTTTGACCAAAGTGGATTACAAATTATTCACAGTAGTATTTTAGGTACATAGTGACATTGAATCAGGGCATTCCCACCACCAATGTTGTCCTCCCTCCACCCCTGTTCCCAGCATGCATCCCATATTGTCCCTCCTTTGCCCCCCTGACTGCTAGTATAAGTGGTCGCTTCTGTCTCTAGCTTATTGTAGATTGAGTATCGATTCTGTTGTAGTTGGCTTTGGTGTTTAAGTCTGATCATTTTTTATTTCTACTCAATGTTCATACAACTGTTTGGATTTGATGCCCTCCATTATTTCCCCCTCAATTTGTGAGACAGAACAAGATGGTTCAAGTTATGTGGTTCTGTTTGAAGGTAAGGAAAAGAAAGAAAAAGGGGAGGGGGCAAAAATTCAAACAATCAAAAAATGGGAGTCCTTCTAGAGCAGTGGTCCTCAAACTACAGCCCGCGGGCCACATATTGTATTTGTTCCCGTTTTGTTTCTTCACATCAAAATAAGATGTATGGAGTGTGCATAGAAATTTGTTCGTAATTTTTGTTTTTACTATAGTCTGGCCCTCCAATGGTCTTAGGGACAGTGAACTGGGCCCCTGTTTAAAAATTTTGAGGACCCCTGTTAGAAACTATAAAAATCAGTTTAAGAAAAGAAAGGGAAAAAGGAACGAAAACATAAAAAATGATACAAATAAAATCATCCCCCCCAAATAAAAACAAGCAAACAAACAAAAAACCTGAAAAGCACCACAATGAAGCCAACAGCCAAACACTAACCACAGTCCTGAAATAAAGATGAATCAAAGCACAGGGGAAAAAAAGGCAAATAAAAGAAAGAAAAAAACAACAAGCAACAACAATTACCATACAAAAAAAATAAATCAAAAGCAGCATTTTTTGAAGAGACTTTTCCTATTGTATGGTCTTAGACTCTTTGTCATAAATTAAATTTCAGTAAATATTCCTGTTTATTTCTTGGATTTCAAACACATGTCATTGTATTCTATTTTTATTCTCATTACCATCCAAATTTAGCTGAGGGTAGGTGGGCCTCACTTTGTAGTGCTCAGATATTACTCCAGGCTCTGTGCTAGGGGATCACATCTTTTTTGTGTGTTTGGGCCATACCCAGTGATGCTCAAAGGTTACTCCTGGCTATGCTCTCAGAAATCACTCCTAGCTTGGGGGACCACATGGGATGCTCAGGATTGAACCCAGGTCCGTCCTGGGTTAACTGTGTGCAAAGCAAATGCCCTATCGCTGTGCTATCGCTCCAGCCCCAACAGCGATCATTTCTGGCTGAGTTCAGTGACCGTTCATGGTGCAGGGAATCTAGCCAAATAATCCACGAGCAAGGCAACTACTTGCCAACCAAACTATCTCTCCAGTACCATCATTCAGTGTTAATTGTTGTTTTGTAATGTAGCTTGAAGTCAGATGATATGAAGTCTCCATTTTTCTCCTTGGTCCTCAGGAATATTAAATTTGATATTTTGCATGATTCTATATAAACTTTTGTATTTGTTTTTTGGTTTTTGGGCCACACCCAGTGATGCTCAGGGGTTACTCCTGGCTATGCGCTCAGAAGTTGCTCCTGGCTTGGGGACCATATGGGAAACGGGGGGATCGGTCCGTCCTAGGCTAGCGCAGGCAAGGCAGGCACCTTACCTCCAGCGCCACCGCCCGGCCCCTAAACTTTTGTATTTTTGTTGTTTTCTTTTAAAAAGAAAAAAAGGCTGTGAGGGGGCTCTGGAGAGATAGTATAGTGAATAAGGCACTTATTCTGCACCCAGCTAACCTGGGTTTGTTTCCTAGAAACCAATATGGTCCCCAGAGCCCACCAGAAATAACCAATAGTAGAATACAGAGCCAGGAGTAAGCCTTGAGCACTGCCAAGTGAGACCAAAAGAACAGCAACAACAAAACAACTAGTTCTGAGGACTAGAGTGATAGTACAGGGGATAATGTACTTTCATCACATGCAGACAATTCTTTTCCACCCTTGTCATCTAATGTGATCCCCTGGAACCATCACGAGTAATGCCTGTGCACAGAACCAAATCTAAACCCAAGGAAAACAAATCATCATTAAAATTTCAGTAAATCTTTCATTAAATTAAATATTGCTCTTTGTTAAAATAAATATTTTAACTATGCTAACTCTCCCCATTTATATACTTGGAATGTATTATATTTAGTTAATTTCATTTTTTTTCATTGTATTTTTATTATACTGTTTTTTTTTACCCAAAGAGTAAACTTCGTTCAATTCATTAATATTTATTCTTAGTTATTTTTGTTGTTGTTTCTGCTGCTGTTTATTTTGGGGCCATACCCGGTGAGACTCAGGGGTTGCTCCTGGCTATGCGCTCAGAAATCGCTCATGACTTGGGGGACCATACGGGACTTCCGGGAACCAAACCATGGTCCATCCTAGATCAGCCAAGTGCAAGACAAACACCCTACCCTTGCAGCACTACTCTGGCCTCTATTCCTAGCTATTTTAAATCCATTAGTGTATTTATTTTTTGAGTGCAATTAGAAATGAAATGTATTTCATATTTGCTTCTTGTTATTAATGATTTGCTTCCAGAAAGGAAACATATTTTGTACATTAATTTGTAAGACATTGTGTTCTACTTGTTTCTAATTCTAATGGAATATTTAGATGTTTATAAAGTCATAAATATTTTCATATCTTCAAATAATGTTAGTTTAACGTTTTTTTCCAGACTGGGTTTCTTTCATTTTTTTATTGCTGCCTAATTCTCTGGCCAGCCACGTTCTCTTATATTATGTCATTAGCACTTTCACATGTGGGTCCAGCTCCACTAGAAATGAATGTCTCCTTAGCCTCACCTGTCTTTAAACTTCCCTTATCTATCTTAGTACATAACGACAGTTCAATTTACTCTAATCAAAATTCCTTCAGTAGCTTTCTAATTCCTTTCTTTTCCCTCACAAGTATTCCATCAGCAAAGTGCAACAACTCTGACTCAAATACAAACCAAATCTAACCACTTTGTACTTCCCAGTTTCCATCCTGAACCCAAAACATCCAATATAAAATGGAGTACAAAAACCTTGTTGAAAATGTTATTATCTGACATTAAGCTTCCTCTTCTGCCTGTCTGCATGTCTATATATATTTATATAAATATAATTATAATTCTACAAATATATGTGTGTCACTGTGTATATTTTATAATTTTATAATTACATAGGTATAATTATAATTTTTATAAATAAATATTTATATGTGTGTCAGTTGTCAGTGTGTATATGTGTGTATATATATTTATACATGTGTGTCTGTGTGTATATGTGTGTATATATGCATGTATAATATATACACATATTATATATAATAAATAAATATATAATATATAAATAAATATATGGTCTATATGTAAATATAGATTATATAATATATAAATATATAATATATATTGTATAAATAAATAAAGATATATATCTCTCTCTGCCCATATCACTAGGGTCAAATTCTAGGCCTCACACTTGCAAGGGAAGGAACTCTCCTACTTATCTGGAACCCTGGTCTGTTCTTACTTTTCTTGTTCACTTACTGCAATTGCATTTGTATTCCTGGATCATGCCATGAAAGTGTGTGCGACTTGCCATTTGCAAGAGCTGTTCTCTGAAAGCTATGTGCTGTCACCAATAAAAATGTGGACACCTCCACACTATATTTCAACTGTTTCTCCTCAGAAAGATATTCCTCAGTTTCCTTTGAGGGCTCAATTACATGTAGTTGATAATACATCTATTAATATAGTTAGCTATATTTTAACTATATTTTACTTTTAATTTACTTCTTAAATTATATATTTCATTGTTGACTAGCCAGTCTTCACCCTATAACCCCATGTAAAGGGAGAGCAGATTTTTAAATTATGTTCCCTACTTTATCTCTGGTGTCTGGCAAAAGTCTTGACACTTATCAAATATAACAATATAGCTAAAAATAAACCATGCAAAATTTTCCTTTTTCCACTGCAGTTATTCATTCAGCTCTTCTTCATATGTCATAAGGGTATTGATTTAGTAGGCTACATGCTAGGTGTAAAATGTTTAGGGGTAAATAACATAGGCATGGCTCCTATCCATTAGAAAAAAATTTTGGGGGGGGTCACACCTGGAGGGTGCTCAGGGACAATATGGGATGCTGAGGATTGAACCTGTATTGGCCATGTGCAAGGCAACTGCTCTACCACTGGCTAATGCTCCACTCACTGCCCATTAGAAATTTAATTAACAATAAAAGCCAGAGAAATAAACAATGGAAGTGTGATATGTGTGTATGACACAGGAAATGCAATATACTTTAGAAGTGATATTTCTCAAAAAAAGAAAGAATTTTCCCTGTAAGAATTTGCAGATAAATTGATTGATATCTGAAAAATAAAAAGAGTAAAAATTAAGGGCTGAAACTGGTAGGTAGGATAAAAATAATTGATTTTCCACTTTTTTTATAGAAAAATTCAAGTAAGGGACCGGAATGATAACACAGCAACAGGGCATTTGCCTTGAATGCTACCTATTTCGGACAGACCCAGGTTCAGTCCCTGGCATCGAATATTATCGCATATCCCCTAAGCCTGCTAGGAGTGATTTCTGAGTGCATGGCCAGGAGTGATCCCTAAATGCCTCCAGGTTTGGCCCAAAAATTAATAAATATATTTCAAATAAATTAATTTTGAATATTTTCAATTTTACTTAATAAAAAGTTAATTTTGTCATTGATGCTATCATAAAAATGCATCAATTTTCTTGATATCATTTTATACTTCAAATAAAATACATTTTAAAAATCAAAAAAAGAATTCATATATTAGCTATTCTTTATTTCAATTGATTTAGATCATGCAGTACTATATCAATTTTATTCAATAGCTTTTACTATGTACTTTCACTTACATAGTAACAAATAATTCAAGATATTTGTTCCACTCAAGAATATGTAATTTTGGAGATAAAGTAACGTTTGAATGCAAATAACCAAAATACAGAACAATATAAATTACAAAATGTACAATATGTCTTAAGAATGGTTCAACCATTAAAAAAAGACTACCAGTGTCATAAATTATTTTATTGATTAAATTTATATGTATATAAATAGGGAAAATACAATTACTACAGCCATCATAAAAAATTATTTTTTTAAATCCTTACACATCACTAAGAACTAAAGGCAAAAATACTCATGGAGAGGTTAAGAATATAAAAGCAGTGATTAAAGGAAATGTAATAAAAGTGGCTTTGTTTCCCTTCCTCTAAGATTGAAAGGACAAATGTCATTAATGAGAATAAAAAACAAACATGTCATTTTGTTTGTATTTTAAGCTCAATTCAAATGTGGAATATCAATCTTTAACTGCACTTTCAAAGACAAAGCTCCAAATTATATGGACACACTTATATGAAAAAAAACAGAGACATCTCATTTGTTTTTATACATTTTACATGCAAATTTGTATAGAATAATTTAAAGAGATAAAAGAAAATAAAGTTCACTGATTTTTTTCCTAATTTCTTATTAGCACATTGCTAGTATCTTGCTATATTATATGGTAATATGAACATTAGAAGCCTTGACACACCTAGTAAACTAGAATTCTCACTATACTGAATATAATTCCTCAGAAGATTTTAGCAGAACAGGACTTTTTATTTTCAGCAAATTATATGAAAATGTTAGGCAGATCTTGGCTGATTCCTTATAATATAGTGCCATCTAGAGATTAAAGCTGATGTTGCTACAAGCTACATAAACCACATTTGAGATCTGAATTATAGGTAATCATTTCGGTGGAGCTCATCTATATGGGCCCTATTTTTATATGTTAATGAGTAAATACATGGATGCATTTGAACGTAAGACATTAACGGCTTATAGACTCATTGATCCGGTGACAGGTCTGTTTTCTTGAGATGATAAATTTCACACTTGATCTAATATGTTCTATAGTTTACAAACACTATGGCTCTGAGGAAAATTAGGTGGGTATAAAAGAAAATACATTTGATTCCATTTTATAAGGCACTATTACATTTCTATCAATAAGGAAAGCAGTTGTTATCACTAATATGAAATACATACTCAGGAGGTTCCATTGCAATGTATGGGAATTACTCTTTGCAGTGGTATCCTGAGACTGTTTAAAAAAATTGTCACAAACCTGATGACTTAAAAATCACAAAAATACATTCTGTTGTCATTCTTATTTTTTATTTTATTTTATTGAAACCATTATGATTTACACAGTCCTTCATAGTTGGGTTTCAGGCAAACAACGAATTAGGTCCAATTCCACTTCAGTGTCAACCTCCCACATCTAATGTTCCCCAACTGCATCCCATACCACATCCCCTACCCCCAGCCTACCAGTATAATAGGCCCATTTTAGTTTAGATGGTTAAAGTATGGGTATCTTGATCCCACTGTTGTTGCCTTTGGCTTGGATATTTAGTTTTTTTCCTTTTTTAATACTCTCAATGCACCTGAGACCACTTGGTCCTTGGTCCTCATCCTTTAATATTTGTGTTTCTCCACTTCTACTCAGTTTCTTTTCTTCTCACTATACTCTGAGGCCAAGGGTGTTTGAGACAACGCCCATTTAGACCATTGCGTTATTCTAAGGACCACATACAAGTGGCATCATTCTGTATTTATATTTCTTCTTCTGGCTTACTTCATTTAACATAATATCTTCCAGTTCCACCCATGTTGCTAAAAATTGCATAATGGCAACATTTCTTACAGCTTTGTAGTATTCCACTGATATATGTACCACATTTTTACGATCCACTTGTCTGTTATTGGACATCTAAGTTGATTCCAAGTCTTGTACTGAAAATGCGATGAATAGAGGTGTGCATACATTCTTTTGGATGATTCTTTTCTATCCTGGGGATACATACCCCAAAAAGAGCAATTGCTGGGTCATATGGCAGCAAATTTTGAGTTTACTGAGAACTCTCCATACTAAAGGTGAGACATCTTAAATCAAGTTGGCAGTCGACTGAACCCCTCTGAAGCATTTTGGCGACTATCAAATAAGCCATGGCTCTTCCAGATTTTTGTTGGCTGCAGGAATTCTCCAGATTCTATAATCTATGGCACATTACTCTATTTCTGTCATTAACTTCCCATCATTTTCTCCCTTGGTGTCTGTCAGTGACTTCCTGACTCCAGTTGCTGTTTCTGTGCTCACATTTCCTCCTCTTTAGTCTGTGTGTCTGCGAATTTTCCTCTTGTGTATTTGTCAATAGGCTCTTTTTTTTTCTAATGGTGCCCATAATCAAACCCAGAAGCTCATTCATGTAAAGTAAAAGCTCTACTAACAAGTCACATTCTGTATCCTTGTTGTCCATAACATAAACATTTGTCTTACTTTGAGAGTACATCATTAACCCAGAAATATCCCAACAGTTCAATTCTTTTCATTGCATCTGTTAGGACCTTTTATTCCAAAAGTGAAATAGTTCTATAGTCCAAGGGTTGAGCATAGGGTTTTGTAGACACATCTGGTGATGTTCAGGAAATACTGCTGGATCTGTTCTTAAAGGTTGCTTCTGGCAGTGCTTAGGACCATGTGTTTTCAGGATCAAAACAAGGTTAGCTGTATCTAAGAAATGCTTTAACACTTGTACTATTTCCCAGTCCAGATTTACCAAACTTTGGAAGGTCACTGTACAAACTAATATACCGTATTTTTAAAGCCGAGATACAAAAGAAAATAAATGACTTTTCTTAATAAGCTCACATCATAATAGAAATATACTCATATTTATACTCACATCAAACTTAGACAAAACATTTATAAAGGTTTTCCTGGTCTCTAATGCACCTCAACTTCTACCATATAAATAATACAGTACTCACTGTAGTTTTCAATCCTGGGATTTAAAGAGGGCTTTATAACTCATGTACATTTCTATAAAAGTCATTTCTATAAAGTAATAAAAGTCTCTGAATTATTGGAAAAACTCAATAGGAACCCTACAATTCTATAAAGTCATAAAAGTCATAATCCATCAGCAGATATGCTAGTCAGGAAACCCAGAAGAAGATATATCTTTTATTTTTACTTTGTTCTTGTTTTCTTTTTATGCACCACAATCAGTTGTGCTCAGTACTTACTTCAGGCCCTGTATTCAAGGACCACTCCTGGAGATTCTCAGATCATCACCAGGATGGGGTTCCTAGATCAGCAAATGCCTTATAAACTGTGCTGTCATTCCTTCCCTAGAAGACGCCTCCTTTATGCATTACATAAGATCATGAGAGAGTCTTTGTTCTACTCTAGTCACCTCTTAGTCACAGTTCACAGCAGAATGACAGAACCAGAAGACGAAAATTCCCATGAGCACACACCCTCATCCTAAAAATTGTTACGTGCATATTTTTTTAATCTTCCCATCTAAGGTATGTGAGCTATTCTGTAAACCCAGGACGAGATGGAAAACATGTAAACTATAGGGAATTTTGAAATACCTTACAGTGAGCTGTACTCCACCTAGTCATAATCAGAAACCAATGCAGTATCCCCAGGAACTTAGCAAAATGAATTCAATGCCTCTAGGATCATGTTTATAAATCTTAGTTTGGGGTATGGAATCTGAATTACCCCAGAGTTCAATGCAAATATCAGTAACTATCAAGGACCAATTTTGTCTATCCTGGAGTCCAGCTAATGACCAGACAGCAAGTTTCCCAAGATCTGTTTGAAAACCCATACGGAGACACCAAATAAAATCCTCCCATTTTAGTGATCCTCTGCTAAACAAAGTACTAAAGGAAGTTCCATCTACCTAAGAACCAGGGTAATTACAAATAAGCCTAGTCCACTGGTGAGAAACATATTTACTGCAGGTCCCAAGGACAGACCTGGACACAGACAGTCTCAAAAGTAGCTTCTAACCAGGAGAACTTTGATTCTTAATTTTTAAGGGAAGGGGGTTACAACCAGTGATGGAAAGGGCATACTCCTGGTTCTAAGCTCAGGAAAACACTCCTGGAAGGACTTAGGGGATCATACAGATAAATTGGAATTGAACCTGAATTAGTTGTGTACGTGTGTGTATATATGCTTTAAATTGTGTGGATACAATTGCAAGATATATTGATCATAAATAGCTAGATCTGCATGGAACATAAAAAAAATCTAGAATGTATGACATCACCAAAGAAAACAAAACTAAAAAGTGTACAATACTCAACCCTCAAGAAGATAGAGATCTAGCATTTGCTCGACAAAAATCTCAAAATTGATATTTTACTTTCTAAACTGAATTAAATGCAGAAACACAAGATGAATAGCTAACAGAGGAAAATACATAAATAAACAATACAGAAATAAATAAGCTTACAATGAATTAGGAACTATAAAAATGATGAGAAGTTCTGTCATGAAGATAAAGTCATAACAAAAAATCAATAGTTTCAACAAATTTTATCATAGAAGAAAGTAAAATTGGTATACTTTAAAGAATATGCTTTTGAATTAGCTCAATTTTGTTCCTCTAAGGACACACATAGATTGAAAATAAAAAATAAAAAATTTTAAAATTATTCAAGTGGTGACCAAATTTAAATAAGAAAACTTTTTCTTATATTATATAATACACTCTTTCACCAAAAGTATACTCATTGTATAGTAATTATCACTACATAGTGATATACTTTTCACCAAAAGTATATAAGAAATATAACTAAATTTACTCAACTATGAACCTAAATCTTGAACTATGATATTAAAAACTATGACAAAAATAGAAAGCAATAACAGTAAGAAGCCTTATTAATCCACTTTCAACATTGAATAGATCATCCAGAGAGAAAAATCAATAGTAAACTTGAAAAACACAATAAGCCAAATAGGCCTAAAGGACATATAAGAACAACTCTTTTTGAAAGCATCAAAATACTCATTGTTCAAGTGCACAGGTAATATTTGCAAGTATAGCTCATGTGTCAGCAAGCATTACCAAATCCAAGATTGAAGTAATCATATAATCCTTACGAATCAAAAAAGTATGAAATCAGAAATGAAAATAACAGAAGAAAAATGTGTAAATTAAGCAGCACACTCCTTAAACAATGAGTCAAGAAAGAAATAAAGGGGGCTGGAGTGATAGCATGGAGATAGAGCATTTGCCTTGCATGCAGGATGGTGGTTCGAATCCCTGCATCCCATATGGTCCCCCTAGCATGCCAGGAGCTACTTCTGAGCAGATAGCCAGGAGTAACCCCTGAGCACCGCTGGGTGTGTCCCAAAAAAAAAACAAAAAAAAGGAAAGAAAAAGAGAAAGAAAGGAAAGAAAGGAAAAAGAAAGAAGGAAAGAAAGATAGAAAGAAAGAAACAAAGAAACAAAGAAAGAGAGAGAAAGAGAGAAAGAAATAGAAAGAGAGAAAGAAAGAAAGAAAGAAAGAAAGAAAGAAAGAGAGAGAGAGAGAGAAAGAAAGAAAGAGAGAAAGAAAGAAAGAAAGAAAGAAAGAAAGAAAGAAAGAAAGAAAGAAAGAAAGAAAGAAAGAAAGAAAGAGAGAAAGA
>PVKC010003177.1:0-40030 GCA_004027635.1 Crocidura indochinensis | reverse complement strand
TCAGGTGTTAATTGGACACAATTTATATTAATATCATTCCTTGCCTGTTCCCTCAACTTTCCTCTTGGTCCTCTTTTTTTTATTTACTCTTTCTTCTGTTAGGTTAAATACTGATATAGATTATTATTTGAAAAAGGCATCTCTGGAAATATTTCTGCCCCCATTCAAATACCTTCAATGCTTTTCCCATTTAGTTAAAAAAAGTTAAAAGTACTATCCATGGTTGATTTTCTGGCTTGTTGTCTGTGCCAACTTCCTCCTACCAGTGTGGTTAGGTATGACACCCCTCCCCTGCTCATGGCCAGAAAAAAATGGTCCTAGGCTTATGACCAGAGACAATTATACCTCCCAACAATGCTTATATGGCACCAAAAGAGGGACTGAAATATTTCAAAGGCAACAGGACATAGCCAGGGGATAGGTGAGGCTCTAGGGAGAAGCTCAGCATGAACAAAGTGGCTTAGGAGTGTCCCTCTAATAAACCAGAGTTCTCTCTGAAGGAAGAGAGATGGTCCAAAGTCAAGTCCAATTAAGAATCACTAATCACTTCGGCACTCATCTTTGTGCTGTCCATCCTCATCTCTGTTGCAGTGGTACCTCTGAAGCTTTTAATCCCAAGGAGAATACCTAGAACAATTGCTCTACAGGGCTTCCTGTAACAATTAGTTCTACAGGGGCTTCCTCTGCCAGGCAGTTAGGGAACAGAGTCACAGAGAGTATCCAACAGTTGTCCACCTTTCATACAAATTGAGGTCACTAACTTGTCTATAGTAAACCCTAATCTTTGCTATCTGTATAATCCTACACCAACACCTCTATTATATAATATTTTCCTACTTCCTTAATCAGAAGTTAAAAAAAGAAATAAAAGATCAATATGCTCAATTTGGTTCATGAAAATGGAAGTAAAATTGTTAGCTTTACTCCTGTGAAAATTAAGGTGGAATATGTGACTAACTTATGCCACATATTCATATAAAGTTATATTATACTATATTGCCTGCTTTTTACCTTATATTTATTCCCAGTTAATTCTTTAAAAAAAATGAGCTGGGGGGAAATGTGAATCTTCAAAATGAAGCACTCTCTCTCTCTCTCGGGGCCCGGGAGATAGCATGGAGGTAAGGCATTTGCCTTTCATGCAAAAGGTCATCGGTTCAAATCCCGGTGCCCCATATGGTCCCCCGTGCCTGCCAGGAGCGATTTCTGAGCATGGAGCCAGGAGTAACCCCTGAGCGCTGCTGGGTGTGACCCAAAAAACCAAAAAAAAAAAAAAAGAAGCACTCTCTGGTTTCTGCATCATCCTAACTAGAATGGGGAGGCAATAATAGCATTTAATAACTTTTTAAAAGTAAAAACTTGTTTCTGAATGCTTGAAACCTTATGATAGATCAATTCCATCAACTGTATCAACAGATTCTTTCATCATAAGAAGACATGGAGTAAGAAAGACATGGAAAAAGCAAAGGCATTAGTTAGAAGATATAATGTAAAAAAACAAATTGAAGGAAAAATTATGCCTCTGAAGAATTTCTCGTGTGTTTTTCTGCTATCTTTTGGGCTCACCACGAATTAACATTAACCAATGATGTAACTGCTTCAAAGAAATAATCAAGACAGTCTTGCTTCCACATTCCTGGGCTGTTTTTTTGTTTTTGTTTTTGTTTCGTTTTGTTGATATTTCCAATTGCTCCCATTTGTATCCTTTTATGACTACTGATAGAAGACACAAAAATGTTCTCAGGTAGCACATTAATTAGAGTAACTTCATATCTATACTGCATCCAGTGAAAAAATTTGCTTCGTTTTCTATTTTCCATCCCAAATTATCCTCAACAACACTGCCCAGTAGAGCTCTCCAGAGGCTAAGCAATTTGATTAAATGGAAACACTCTCATATTCCACTAATAACTTTCCCCAAATATAAAAATGACCAAAATTTGCATATAAACTCCCTCACATTGTGAAATTCCCAGAAGATATACAAGTCCAAAGATTAAATTTTCTTGCAAGTTTAAATCCAAATAATTTGATATGCAAAAGAAATAATGCACTTAAAAAAAGAATTCATGTATCGAATTCTTCTCCAAGTTCTTAGTCTCCTTGAATTCATATATCTGGTAGAAACTTGGTTCTTTGAACTAGTACATTCTAGGATTTTTATATCTAAAATGAGCATAATTCCTTTTGTCTCTCACCTTGTAAGAACCCAAAGACACTCTAAGACTATCATAGTTACAGCACAAACTCTCATGGGTTGTAGAGAACAAGACAAAGCCCAGCCATGGAAAAACAATCTCAGGCAAAGTTGTTTCCTTAACACAAAGTTTTGTTTCAGTCATGTTAGTGTTGGTAATAATGATGGTGGTAAACAGTGGTACTGAGGGATATAGAGGGATGTGGTCTCAATTTCAGTCTTGTCAAAATGCCACTCCGCAGGTATCTGTTATCTAAACTTTGTAACTATAAAGTTCAACCCATAAGAATATTTTGAAGTTTAATTTCCTTTGAGAGATCAATATAACAACCTGAAATCTAGTATTTCTGGTGCCAGGGTTTCATAGTGCTTGTGGTAACTATCAAACTGTCTTGCCTTGGAACACGCATCTTATCTCTAATCCGATATCTGTGAACCTGACCCTCCTCTGACTTTTTATGCCAGAATCTCATCTGCAGTAATCTCTGAACCAAAACCTTCCTGAAAGCTTCAAATATTTTCCTCCCAGAATTCTAGTGAAAACTAATTTCTCTGTCCTTCCTACTTTTAGTACTACTGTCTTCCCTTCATTTTCAGATATCCCGGGTTTGAATTGGTGGACAGTGAGATAAATGAAAAGGAAACAAATTAACAGCCCTCCAAAAAAGTTCTCTATTTATTTGTCTACTCACAAATTTTCTTTATTCTAGTCAGTTATTCCTTCCATGGACAGAAAAAGGAGCATAAAGAGATAGAAAACATTTTGAGGTTGAAGATAATTGAATAAACTTGGTGCCATCAATAAGTTGTAGATTCTGGCCCATTCCTGATACATACTAGTAATAAAACCATGAGAAATCATATTATTTGTGTGCTGGGATAAAGTGTGAGTAAAGTATGAGTGTGGCTACTTGGAAATTCTGTGCTTGCAAAGAAAACCTTTGGTGATTCTGTGGTTTTGTTTGTTTGTTTTTTTTACTGAGCTTTATAAATACTGTGGTCAGTATGGTTTCTCAGAGCTTACCTTCATTCATACAAAACTAATTATTTAAATGACTGAAGAGATAGTACAGTATCTAAGGCACTTATTTGCATGATCTGACTTCAGCTTGATACCAGGGATCACATGTGGTCCTCAAGAACTGCCAACAGAGATCCCTGAGCATAGAGCTAGGAGAAAACTTTGAGCACCCTTAAATATAGCCTCAAAACAAAGCAAAAATATCATTGTTCAAAATATTTGAAAATCTGTACAATGGTTTTTTAGCAAATTTTAGCTCCAAATGAAGAAATGTAAATTAATTGCTTAGAGTGAGAAAAGAATAGTAGGAAGCATTTTGATTCTTAATCATTTCTTTTCTTCTCATAAACAAGATTTACTTTCAATATTTTGTTTGGGAGATCTTGAATTGGACCCATGCTCCAACTGGAAGGCAGTCATTGCTATTCATAATTTTTATGTTCATGCACTTCTGTTTCTATATAACAGAAAACTACTTCCCAGAAGTAACCATTTTTCTTGACTGTTGCTAGAAAATAAATTTAGACTGCACAACATTTGAAATATACTATGAGAGAGGAAAAAAATAGAAGATCTCTGTCTTAATCTCCATTAGAGGGAAAACTCTGTCACAGGATAATTTAATTAAATCTAGTACATTTCCCACATTAATAAAGCAAATAGCAATTAAAAATTAACGTCAATTTCTTTAAGGGTATGGCAAATCCTATCAGATAAAGTCAGAAATAAAATATGTATTTCACAATGATATTGACACAATGCCAAAAAGAAATGAGTGGGTTCCTACTGAAATGAGTCCATTGAGGGTTTTCTGAACATGGGTGCAAACTGTACTATTTCCCAAGTATGGTATGTTCTTCAATATGTGCTTACTATAAGAAACCAACAAGTAAACCAATAGATCCACAATTCCTTAGGGTTAGGTGAACAAAAGGTAACTGGAACTGGTGTAGCTGAACCCACTGTTGCCCAAGAGACTGGCACCCATAGCAACCTGTTCTTCCTGCACCCCAGCACCTGCTCTGCTAAGATAAATGAAAATCAGACGTCTAGTACACTAGAGTCTAGAACAAATTTTGACTTTAAAATTCAGACTTGGAACATGGCCCATTTCATGGGAAAGCACCCAAAGGAAGGTAATAACTTTGTCAAAGAAGGGTGCAGCATTTCAGATAGAGATTGGAGTGGAAGCTGGAAGTACCAAGTACAGCAATTCAGTTTGGTAATGGAAGTGGAAGTGGAAGGAAAAGTTCACAGGAGGTTTTAACATCCCAGAAATATCCCTGCTGCTTGATGCACTAAGGTAGGAGAAATAATGGTCCAGGAATAAATACTCAGGTTCTAATTCCTAGAAACCTAACTGGCATATTTGCAGAAGTTTTTCAGATGTATAAGGAGTTTGAGAATGGGTATTACTCTGTCCTATCCAGGTGAGCCAGAAATGTAATGACAAGTGTCCTTTATAAAGGAAAAAGCAGAAGGGGATTCTGCAATGGAAGTGAAGAAGGCTCCTTGACTCCAACAGTAGAGAGAGTAGTGAAGATAATAGAGATCTCTAGCAGTAACTAGAAACTTTTCCAAAATCAAATACAAAAAAGAATTCTCTTCTGGATTCTCCCAAAACAATTGCCCTTGCCAGCACTATGATGAAAACTTTTTTTTTTGGTTTTTTGGTTTTTGGGCCACACCCGGTGACGCTCAGGGGTTACTCCAGGCTATGCGCTCAGAGGTCGCTCCTGGCTTGAGGGACCATATGGGAAACCGGGGGATCAAACCGCGGTCCGTTCTAGGCTAGCGCAGGCAAGGCAGGCACCTTACCTCCAGTGCCACTGCCCAGCTCCCTATGATGAAAACTTTTTAAACCTTGTTTCAGTCTTCTAGAATCTCATACTTGATGAGAATAATGTTCATGTGCCACCAGATTTGGGCTAATTGTTATATAAATAACATGAAATTAATATGAGAACAATTTGAATTAGAAGAAAGCCTATTTCATCAGCAGCTCTAGGAATGTGGAAGGAGAGAATGAAAAGATGAATGGGATGCTAAGAAAAGCTTGATAAAGAAAACACAAGAGCTTCTTGGAGAACTTCCTTTCAACATGAATAATAATTAGGTGATGAAGAAGCAATTTATATATACATTAAGATATCTGTACATATATATATATCCATGTGCATAAGTATTGCTATGTTTTCAAATGAAATTCATCCCCATATTGCCAGACTTTGAAAAGATATGTTTTAAGTTAAAATCTATATGTGATGGAATGTTGTTTATTTCCAGCTTTCAGCTGCATAGTTAGTGCACCCATACTTTTTCTCAGGTTGGTTTACATCTCTTTTGAGAATAAACTGAGTCTATGGAACTGGCCAAATGCAGACATGGTGACTGCTTTTGTGAGCATTAGAATGCATGAAGTTTTTGATCACTACCAATGTCTGATTCCAGAGCATTTTTCATCACTTTGCAAAAAAAATCAGACCTGTTATCAGTCAACCCTGTTTTCCCATCACCACAATTCTGACAATCCCTCGTGCACCTTCTGTATCTGTTTATTTTCTATACTGGGTATTTTCTATAAATGAAATCATAAAATGCATTGCTTTTGCATCAGACTCTTTTCATAAACAAAATATTTTAAAGTTGATCCATGCTGAGAATGTTTCTTTAAACTTTAAGGAGTTGAATAACATTTGTTTTATGAGGATAACACATTTTCTCTATTCTATAATTAATGAATATTCAGTTGTTTCTACAAATTGTTTTCTACAAATTGTGCTGTAATAAATATTCATGTACAAGTTTTTTCTCATGGTCAATAACATAAATATAAATTCTGTAAGTAGAATTAGGCAAAGAATTCAAGGAAATAAAGTACCTAATGATTATAGCTGATTGATGTTATTATGTGACCAAGAAAAATTGCACTTGCAGAAAACAATATGCTGAGGAAATAAAAAGAAATCTGTGTCATTTGGTATTATTCTTTTATTTCTTTTTGAATTTTATTTGTAGACTGTGGTTTACAAAACTGTTAATTGTAGGCTTATGCATAAAACATCTCTGTACCATTCCCTTAACTAGAGTGCGTGTTTTCTTTCATCTTTGTCCCAATGTCACCCTACTCCTCCCCGACCCATTACCCACCTTCCCCCCCAGCCTCCCATTAAAGATCTTAGTTTCTGTTCCCTGTGGAAATGTGTTTGTCCTCTACTATGTTTCTTTATATGCAGCAGAAGAGTGAGTTGAGGAGTCCTTAGGATACGTGACAAGAAGTTGAATTGCTTGGTCATATGGAAGCTCAATTTTTTTTGGGGGGGTCACACCCAGCAGTGTTCAGGGGTTACTCCTGGCTCCATGCTCAGAAATTGCTCCTGGCAGGCACGGGGGACCATATGGGGCACCGGGATTCGAACCGATGACCTTTTGCATGAAAGGTAAACGCCTTACCTCCATGCTATCTCCTGGGCCCCAAGATGCTCAATTTTTAATTTTTTGAGAAGTACCCATATTTTCTTCCAAAAAGGCTAGAATACATTCTTGCCAGAAATAAATTTCCCCACACCCATGCCAATATTGGTTACTTATGTTCTTTGTCATGTGATCTTGTCTATATGGTACGAAATGATAGCTTTTGATTTGCATTTCCCTGATAAATGATGCAGTGATTTTCATTGAGGAAGTTTCTTTACATCTCTCCTTCATTTTAATTGGGTTTTGTTTCTATTTTCTTGCAAATTTTTACCAGTGCTTTATGTATCTTAGATATCAATCTTTAGCAAATGTCAAGTTTATTTTTAATTCTGGTCATTGTTTCTTTTTATGGTACAGGAACTTCTTAGCTTGATAGGCATAGTTAGAGCATGTCCTTTAAATAACACTGGAATGAATAGCATTGAGGGCTGGCATAAGGGCCACTTTCTAGGTTTGACTGTTATTGCCCTAGACTGTGGCAAAGTGGAAAAAAAAAAACTAGCGAAGAGTCATATATCAATTCCTAAACACTGAGATTGCATAGAGTAAATAACACCCAAGGATGGCTTTCTTTTATGTACAAAAACTTGATGAATTCACTCTTTCTCATTTGTAAACAAAGCCACAGAAAAGGGGTTTTTAAGTAGACACTAATGAATTTGCATGTCTTGTCAAATTTCAGATTCCTTAGTGTTTCATTTTTATGACACAAAAGTTAACTATCAGCTACTCCATGTACAACCTCTCCTCCATGACACAAAGAGAAAAATCATCTACCTTACAAAAAAAGGGAAAAAAATAATGTAATGACATGGAAGTAGCAAAAATGGATTCCTTAGTGAAGGACATAAATTAATAGGAAAAATATGATAATTGCATTCATCAAAAAGATAATTACATTAATTGAATTGAATTGGAACAAGGAAGAAGTGACTAGAAATAATGGGTGTTCAACCACAAATCACTCAAGGAAATAAGATTTTAAGAAAATAGAAAAACTCTAAAATTCACCATATAAAAATTAAGTCATAAGGTCAACTAGCACTGGCCCAAAGAGCTATAGTACCTCCAGATAAAGCAGAAAGATATCCATGGGGCAAGATAGCTTAATACACTGGGAATAATGACTATTTGGGATTGGACAGTCTGGAATGAAAAATCAAAGTTCAGACAGAGAGAATAAAATACCACCAGGGCAGGGAACAACTTATATGGGAGATTGATTTTCAAACTGAGGAACTGATCAAGTTTATAGGTACACTGAGGATACTAAGTTTGATTTCGTACTTCCATAAAGGGGAAAAATAAGGCTGGAGAGATGAAAAGGAGTTATATAGTTCTTGCCTTGCATGCCACAGACCCTGGCTTAAGTCCTTATCACTGGCACTGAGCAGTATTGAGTGTGGCCAAAATCCCTGCATTCCCAAAAGGAACAAATAAAAAAGTAAATTTCAAGCAAATATGGTATTGTATTGGAATTAAAGATTTAGGTGTATAGGCATGTATTTCGATAGGTAGAGAAATACAATGTGTGTATGCATATATGTGTGTTTATAATTATTATGGCTATATAGGTATATTTACATGTGTGTATATACACTATATTATATACATATATTAACCTTCATACACATATATGCAGATTTATATTTGAATATAAATACATATATTTATACAGACACACTCATTCTTATCGCTATGTTTGTGTGTTACCTAGGACCAGGGAAATCCTAATAGCAATGAGCATAGCTAATGATTACATCTTAAAATTATTTTTCAAGTGTGGGCTCTGTGGAGAACTGACTGATTCTGGTGCTGAAACAGAATTCAGAAACTGAGTCTAGAATATCTTGCTCAACCATAAACTGAGAAAGTGTTGAAAAAATGGGGAACACTGATTAGCCCATAGGATCTGATTTGAATAGGTTCCTGCTGACTAAGAATAGTAAAATTGGATCCTCAAAATAAAGTAATGATAGTAAGAACTATTTTATCCATTAAATAAAATAGGAAACAAATTTAAAAAGCATAAATTAAAAATAAGTAAAACGTGACAAGGAACAAAATATCTACAAAATGACATATTCCTTTCACAGAAACTCAACTACAAAAGAGAAAAGAATCATTTTATAATGGAGACATCTGACAGACATGACCATAGAAAAGTGACCAATATAAACATTATCAGTCATGTTACAAATCAAAATTGTGATCCACCTAGTAGGATAAAAAGTATGCAACATCCCTTTGTTACTTTCACAGGAAATTGTGGCCTGATTTTAATTACGAAGAATACCAGATGATTTAAAGTTGAGAGACAGTTTACAAAATAACTACTCAAATTTCATAATCTTGACATTCTAGACTCACGGACTGTCTAGGGGTAACAAGAATAAAAACAGACATTCTGAATGAAATCTTTTGCAATAAAACACAGCATGTGGGCATCTGTCAAAATGAAATTGATAGTATCTGTTTTGCTGTAGATCAACCCTGGGTGAATGGGCCTGAAACTAGTGGCATGAGGATTAAGAAAACAAGACAGACACTAGAAAGAAAAGTGTGGGGCCAGGGTGCTTTCACCCTCTTGGACTGAAAGCCCTTACTGTCCTTCACATAAGTATTTATTGTTTAGGCCCAGTAAGAAAGAAAGAAGGAAAAATGTTAACAGACAGTTGCTTGTCTATGCTAATCTATGCTAATGTAACCTATCTAGGTCCTTAGCTATCAAAGGGGCCTGGAGTAGCAATGCAAAAGTCTCTGGATTGTCTTCTTCTGAAAGAGGTGGCAGATATGAGTGAATATAGGACCCCCACCAATAGGGCATTCCCCTAAGGGTACCAGCATTCCAGTAATTTATAGTTTATAGTTAAGGATCCCTAAATTATCTTTTCAGCACCTCCCCTCAGACTACCATCTTTCTAGCTTAGGGTATTTATTTTCTGGACATCTGTATATACAATGCTTCATATCAATTATCAATTTTTCAATTTTAATAATGTGGCTGGTTGTGGTTGTTGGTTGTAGTATGAACAGGAAACAAGTATTCCAAAGAATAGGGCATGAGATCAGAGTTTTAATCAGGAAGAGTGACTTTGTTATACTTCCAAACATTGTTATCATTTTATTGTTTATTTGCCTTTTGATTTTTAATTTTCAAAGAGTAATTATTGTAAGTCAGGAAACTTTCTTCAAGTTCGAAGTAAAATTTGCAAAACCTGCTAAGAGGTAATCACTCTCTCCAACAAGAAAACAAGCAAGAATTGTTTAACATGAAATGTTTATTCTTTATTTGCCTGCTGCTACTAAAATACATGTCATAAGTAGGTCTTCTTAAAACCAGTTATTATTTCACAGAAATTGTATTTTTAATAACTCACTTTGAAATGTCCAATATAGAGGGGAGTGTGCTTTGGTGCACAGGGTAAGCAGGCCAGTAGAAGGCTGTACTATCCACATACAGAAATCTATTAGTGGTTCAGAAAGCCAGAGAATAGCACAGACATTAGAGCCAGTTGGACCTACCACCCCATAATCTCCCAGCATGTGATGTGTTCAGAAGACCTCTAGCACCTTTAGGAACTCTGAAGCATATTTCAATACTAGGAGCATCCCCTGATCCTAAACTGGGGGCCAGTATACAGCCGGCAGGATACTTGACTTTTATGTGGTCGACCTGGCTTCAAAATCTAGACCCCAAATGGTCCTCCAAGAATTACCAGGAGTAATCCCTGAACACAAAGCTAAGAGTATAGCCCCCAAAACAAACAAACAAAATGTTCTGAGACTACTCTAAAACAACTTGAATGTCATTCAAACCCACCAAAAAAAAAACCACTATACTTGATTCAAATTACAAATTCAGTACTGTACTGTACACATCCATCGTTACACATGCTTAAAAATTTAAGTATGCATAAAGACACATCAGTGCTGACTTTTAAACTATAAGTAGTCAACTAAAAGATTTAAAACTGTTAAACAACAGTATTTAACCTAAAGTTTAAAAATTTGTCACAGACACATTGTTTAATTCCAAAGCTTGGGCACGTGGGCAGGAAGTGGAGAAAATATTCTAGCCATGCATAATCATATTACATAAAGTTAGTAAGAGTTCCAGCTAAATCATAATGGAATGAAGAGTATCTTTGAAAAACCAAGGCCAGTGTCCAGGCAGAATAATTGCAAGGAAAAGAAATATTGATGATTCCTGGTACAGCTTCTTTATGAATGCTGGAGGAACAAATGCAGGTGACCCCTTTCAGTCATCAGGATGCAAACATCAGGGATAATGGTCCCTGGTTTAGAGGAGTCTCAACCTTTGGAACTCCTCCCAGTACCAATGGGCCACTCCAGATTACTGGAGACCATTTCAACTCCACAAGTCAGCATGACTATTATTAGATGGTGACCTCAGACCCCTTATCTTCAAGACCAAAGTTTTTTTTTATGCTGAATGAGTTACTCATTATACCACCAGGACTATGCTTTGCCATAAAAGAAGATGTTGTTCAGCTATTTGCAATTTTAGTAACTTGTTTATAATTAATAGCACCATAAAATCCTAAAAAAAATAGACAACTAGAAACCAACACTATCATAAAATGAAGTTGCTTCTGATTTGAAGCAATATTTACTACCACTAATGTTAACAAGCAAACAAAGTAAATTGAATTTCAAAAAATAAGAGGTGTTCTAGAGCAAAAATATTCACACAGGAAGAACATAGACAAATTATATGAGTATATATATATATATATATATGTTAATCAGCAGAAGAGGCAAAAATGTAGGCATGGTCCTTACTCAGAGTGTCTTTCAAATTATCATATAGAAATATTGTTCTAAAGGAAAATTAAAGGCAGAAAAGGACATAACAACTCCTGGTGAATAATTAGAGGTCTAAAGTTGCATCAGTATTCTCATGTTCTCATGTATTGATTGAAAGCCTGAAGTTACATACTGATGACTCAGAAACAAGAAATTCCTTATATGCATCTTCCACTACTGTCTGAGTGAAAAATAAATGTTCATTCTACAAGGAGAGGTAGTTTGGAATGACAGATGGTGGCCTGGACTGCTCATTAGCTTTGCAGATGCAATATCCTTGGCATCTTTGAAGTTCTCTGTAGAAGTGTTTGCTTTTCTGGCAGGTGCATTGCTGAAGCCAATGTGAAGAAGGCAGTGACTCCATTCCAGCGAGGTCTACTTGTGGAGAACACATGAACTGAACTTTCTCTAGAACTAAGAAGTTGTTTGTTTTGCTTCAACAGTATTGAAGCAGGCTATTAAAATACCTACTGGTGTAGTTGGCTGGTTCAGTTTGAACAAAGTACCAGACAGTCAATGTTTGTAGTTCAAATCAAGTCAGTAACTCTATGGTCCAGGAAATGAGGAAATCTTCCACTTCAATGGGGAGAATCTACGAATTGGCCAATCGGATTCATGTTCGGGTGCCAGAGAGTCTCATATTTTGGTTCATACCTGTAATATAAATTTAGGATAAATTGTTTAAAAAGTTTTTCATATACCAACTTTCTTCAAGTATTACCCTTTTCTCTGACTCCAGGAAGCACAGACACACACACACACACACACACACACAATCTAAAATCTTTATTCTTCAAGACCCAACATCACCTTCACATTTTCAGAAAGTGTACTCAAATCTCTTAACTCATACAACAGTCATCATATGAGTCTTAAACTATGCAATTAAGTTGTTTGGATGTTCTCACATGACTCTCCCCTCACTGAGACACAATCATTTTTCAATGACATTTATTTTTTATTTTTAAAGCAGTTTATTGATTAATTGATTGATTTGGTGTTTAGGCCATACCGGTGATGTTCAGGGGTTTCTCCTGGCTCTGTGCTCAGAAATTGATCCTGGCAAGCTCAGAGGACCATATGGGATGCCAGGAATAGAACCAGTTCCTTCCCGGGTCAGCCACATGGAAGGCAAATACCTTACTGCTGTTCTCTCTCCAGCCTCTTTCAATGACATTTAAAGGAACACCTGGACTAACTCAAGTCTCTCCATCCTACCCAGTATGCATTCCATAGCATGAGTTATACACATAATCAAAAAATAAATATTTGGGGCCGGAGAGATAGCATAGAGGTAAGGGTTTTGCCTTTTGTGTAGAAGGTCATCGGTTCGAATCCCTGAGTCCCATATGGTCCCCCATGCCTGCCAGGAGCAATTTCTGAGCATGGAGCCAGGAGTAACCTCTGAGCACTGCCAGGTGTGACCCAAAAACCACAAAAAAATAAAGATTTGACTCTGGCAACTTTTCATTAATTAATATATTTATATTGAGAATGTGCTGTGTGTTGAGTTTATAAAATTATTTTACTGTGGTCCTAGCCTATAGATACGATAGAAAACCTGCTTTCTAGAAATACAGAGACATAATCTGCTAGAAATTAGACCTGTGTAATGCTTTTTAGAATGCAGAAGAAATGCAATGTCCCCTCTTAGAAATGTCATTCATGTAACTTCCAATAATTATTTGTTTGCATTGAATTGCAAGATATATGCTAGACTTGTGTGGGCACAGGAGGAATGACACTTCTTTCCTCACATGCTGAGAGCTCACGTGCTGTTCCTTGGAGAATGAAAGACTATAGACTCTCCTCAGGATTTTCTGTCTCTGTGCCTTTTCTCTGAAGACTTAAAAATGAACATTTTCCATAAACCTGACCATTTTCAGAGACAAGGGAGAATGCCAATCACAGCAAGCAACCCCAAACCAGCATCTCTGAGGCTGAGGATAGGGTCAGAGAAATAATACAGCTGGTAGGGCTCTTTTCTTGCATGCTGCTAACATTGGTTCCATTTCCAGCACTACATATGGCACCAGAGCCGTGCCAGGAGCGATCCCTGAGAATAGAACTAAAAGTAAACCTTGCGCACAAAGCAAAAGCAAACAAAAGCTAAATGCCCCATCAAGAAACTGGGAGAAGAAATGAACGGACACTTTGATAAAGAAGAAATACAAAAGGCCAAAAGGCACATGAAAAAATGCTCCACATCACTAAACATCAGGGAGATGCAAATCAAAACAACTATGAGGTACCATCTCACACCACAGAGATTGGTGCACATCACAAAGAATGAGAACAAGCAGTGCTGGCAGAGATGTGGAGAGAAAGGAACTCTTATCCAGCTGGTGGGAGTGCTGTCTAGTCCAAGCAGTGCTGGCAGAGATGTGGAGAGAAAGGAACTCTTATCCAGCTGGTGGGAGTGCTGTCTAGTCCAACCTTTGGAAAGAGGTATGGAGATTCTTCCAAAAACTAGAAATTGAGCTCCCATACGATCCAGCTATACTACTCCTAGGGATATACCTTAGGAACACAAAAAATACAATACAAAAATCCCTGCCTCACACCAATATTCATTGCCCCGCTATTTACAATAGCCAGACTCTGGAAACAACCAAGATGCCCTTCAACAGATGAATGACTAAAGAAACTGTGCTACATATAAACAATGGAATATTATGCAGTCATCAGGAGAGTTGAAGTCATGAAATGTTCCTATGCATGGTTGTACATGGAATTTATTATGCAGTGAAATAAGCCAGAGGGAAAGAGATAGATGCAGAATAGTCTCACTCATCTATGGGTTTTAAGAAAAATAAAAGACATTTTTGAAATAATCCTCAGAGACAAAGAGAGGTGGTCTGAAAGGTCCAGCTCATCACATGAAGCTCACCACAAAGAGTGGTGAGTGCAGTTAGAGAAATAACTACACCGAGAACTTTCATAACAATGTGAATGAATGAGGGAAATGGAAAGTCTATCTAGAGTACAGGTGGGGGTGGAGTGGGGAGGAAGGAGTATTGGGACATTGGTGGTGGGAATGTTGCATTGGTGAAGGGGGGTGTTCTTTACATGACTGAAACCCAACTACAATCATATTTGTAATCAAGGTGTTTAAATAAAAATGAAATAAAATTAAGAATATAGATTTATATTTTATAAAATTTAAAAAAAGAATAATTTCAAGAGACATCTGCACTCTTTCCTTCTCTTAAGTCTTTTTTTGTTTTTTTGGGGGGGGTTTTGGGTCACACCCGGCAGCGCTCAGGGGTTACTCCTGGCTCCATGCTCAGAAATTGCTCCTGGCAGGCACGGGGGACCATACGGGGCACCGGGATTCGAAATGACCTTTTGCATGAAAGGCAAACGCCTTACCTCCATGCTATCTCCCGGGCCCCTTCTCTTAAGTCTTTAATTCCTACTTGAGACCTTACACCTTCATTTGCTTTCCCTCCTTGAGAACTTCCTTTACTTTGCTCCTTCACCGCTTCTTCTGGGATAAATATATTAATTTCCACCAAGTTTCTATTTTAAGGTCTCTTTCAAGAGATGAAAACTAAGAGAGATCTAGAGAAAACTTTTTTTTTTTTTTGGTTTTTGGGCCACATCCGGTGACGCTCAGGGGTTACTCCTGGCTATGCGCTCAGAGGTCGCTCCTGGCTTGGGGGACCATATGGGGAACCAGGGGATCGAACCATGGTCTGTTCTAGGCTAGCGCAGGCAAGGCAGGCACCTTACCTCCAGCGCCACCGCCCAGCCCCAAGAGAAAACTTGTTTTTCTCCATAGTAAAGTAGCGAAACACAAGATCTTTGCTATCATTGGAAGATAGGATGCAAAAGAGCCAAAAATACCCTGAAATGCCCTGGGCATAAATGTCTTTAAAATGAGGAGATGGGAATCTTTTGTTACCTTCCACTGCCATAATTCTATGATTATAAATATTATATGTTTTCCTTCTAAATAGTTATCGACCTGAAGTTTCCCCATAGAAACTTCATGCTTCCTAGATACTCATCAATTTCATAACATAGTCTAAGTCTCACCTAACAGATCTGTGATCATTCAAGTTCCTTTAACTTACCACCTCTTGGCATTAAATTTCCAGTATAAGATTGCTTTCCCCCACCTAATAACACATATTGCAACAAAAAGCATCCATAGATCCAAGGATCCCCCTCAGTCTCTCTCTTAGTAATGTGTGCTTAATTGGTATGCATTAAATATCAGTCGATAGAAGAATGTTTTCCACCATACTATGCCTTTGTTTTCTACAATTATTTTTATTTAGTCACAGTAAAATTAAAACTATTCCTGAGTGGATTTCAGGCATATAATATTTCAACATCAATCCCTTCACCAGAGTCCACTTCTCTCTACCAGTTACCCCTATTATAAGTCTCCCATCAACCAGTTGAAGTAATTTTTATTTCACAAGACTAAATCATCCCAATTTTAAAACTCAGTTGTGAAATATTATATGATAGTGGCTTGTAAAAGTTTTGATATTTTTTACAGTGACTTACAAGCTTAATGTTTTTTATTAATGTGATGTAGGAAGAAAAAAATTAGTAACATCTTTTAGGTTTTACATTAATCTTCATTTCATCTAGATTTTAATATTTTACTGTGAAATTATTCATTATAGGTATATTACCCCCCTTTAAAAATAATAAAATCCTCTTTCCTACTCTAATCTTCAAATAAAACAGTACCTTTAGGTCCAGAATTCTTAGCTGTAGGCACTGCGGCCATGAACATGTATTCACTGTTGCGGTCAGGAACACTGGAACGAGATATCTGGAAGAGAAGGGGGAAAAATGGGAAACATGGTTTGTTGTCTGTGACTCCTTGTTCAGTTCCTGGTGGTGTTGGCCTATTGTTGTCTTTATCGTTTTTATGTTTTGTGGAGGTGATAAGTGACAAAAGTGTTAGAATGTGACTCTAACACATTTAGAGGGCCAGTGAGGTGGCTCTAGAGGTAAGGTGTCTGCCTTGCAAGCACTAGCCAAGGGAGGACCACGGTTCGATCCCCTGGCATTAAATATGGTCCCCCCAAGCTAGGGGGTAATTTCTGAGTGCTTAGCCAGGCGTAACCCCTGAGCATCAAATGGGTGTGACTCAAAAAAAAAAAGAGAGAGAGAGAATGTGATTCAGGTTACTGACTAGAGAGGCTAAGAAACTGATTTTGAATTTTAAAAAATGAGTTCCTGGGTCCAGAAAGGTAGTAAGGTAGTCTATATCCTGGACTTGCATGTGCCTACTCTCAGTGAAGGAGATTTAACTCAACTTCCTTATTATTTTTTCTTCTTTCCCCAATAAATTTCAATTATAGACTTTACTCACTCTTGCAAATTCCATTTTGTCATAGATACTACTCATACTGGTCACACAATGAAATACAATTACTATAGGGTTAGAATAGTTGGCACTATGTACAGAATGGCATCAGTGCTTTGATTGAGAGCCTGTATTGTAAAACTCTAAATAGAATATCACCCAGTACAGAAATATTTTTGTTATTGTTGCTATGACTCATCTTTCTGCATAGCTTTTCCATTGTTTTCTTTAAATGAGGATTCCTAACAACTTTCTTATAAAGAAATATGCACTATCCTTCCCATTTATCAATGACACCTTATAATTTTCTCATCATTTTTAAATTAACCTTTGAACAAATGATAATTCATATTTTATGTTTTCCCTGAGCCTTGGGAATTTTAAAATACAATTTACAGTCCAAGTTTAATTATTTTTTTAAAGTTAAAAATATTTCTTATTTTGGGGGCTGAAGATGTGGCACTAGAGATAAGGCTCTCTGCATTGTAATCGTTAACCTAGTATGGACCGCGATTCGATCCCCCAGCATCCCATATGGTCTCCCTAAGCCAAGGGCGATTTCTGAGCACATAGCCAGGAGTAACCCCTGAGTGCCAAAAAGGTGTAGCCCCCCAAAAAAACAAACAAAATTTTTCTTATTTTTAAATAACAATTTAATTCACAAAATTACAAAATTAATTTTTTAATTGGGAATCATAGTATAATTGAAAGAAAAGAGAAAATGGGGCCTTTTAAACAAAATTAAGAGAAACCATTTCTAAAGTTGCTGAGAGTTTGTTCTTACAGTTTTTTTCCCATATTTTGTTCAAGTTCTCCAGAGAGGTAGAGTCTTCTGGTATTTTTTATTATTTTGAGTGTGTTATAAGAAGACTACGTTATATTTATCATTTTATAAAAGCTATAATCTAAAAGATTTAAATAAAATAATTAACCCTAATAAAATTATTGTTTTGTATGTTAATATTCCTGAACTCTTAGTCTAATTCTAATTTAGAGTTCTGGTTCTAATTTTATTATGCCATCATTGTTATTCTAAAAATATATATCTGGGGCCAGAATGAAAGTACAACAGGTAAGGCATTTGCCTTTCAACCAGAAACCCTGAGTTCAATTCCTAACATCCCATGTGCCCCCTGAGCACTGCCAAAAGTAATTCTTGAGTGCAGAACCATGTGCAACTCCTGAGCATCACCAGGTGTGACCTCAAAACAAGACAAAACAAATATATACATGTATGTGTATATGCAAACTATCAAATCCTCTTTTGAAATGAGTTGTTATATCCACTACTTCATGACAGCAATTCAATTAACAAGTACATCTCAAGGAAAATACATTGTCTAGCTGTTGATGAAATGATTTAAGAGCAGTTGACAACATGTGTTTCATTGAGGAGGATCAGTGCTTATTTACTCATCAAAGCACATACAAGATGGAGATTTCTCACCTTTTTGTTCAGCCAACAAATAAAAATACATCCCAAACTGAAGATGAAGATAAAAGCTGCACATCCTATTGGTAACCAGAACTTCAACTGACAGCAAACCTGGGATTCTGAATTGGAAAAAAAGACAGATTGAAGCAACAACAACAACATCAAAGATTCATGAGAATCAAACCTCTTTTTTCATTACTGAATCACAAGATATTTTACAAATTTAAAGGAACTACTTATTTAAGTGAAACTTCTCCTTATTGCCTCATGAAATCCAGTTATTGGTCAATAGCATCAGTCTTATAAGTAAAACCAAATTAAAACCCCAAAAGATGCTATATATTTCCAAATGTAATTATGAGAAAGATATTTCTGTTATATATTTTTGCAAAAGAGCAAAAATAATTCTTTTACATTATTTACTTTCCTACTTCATCACATCTTTTCATATTCCACAGATCTAGTACAATATCAAAACCATAGCTCTAGCTGTAGAAAAAGACCTTTAAGTCAGAATTTGGGTAACTTTTCCCATGATTTTGAATGGCATCTGTGTTTTAAGGGAAGGATGACATACTTCTGACTCAATAATCTATATAGCTAAATAGCATGGAAGAGATTGACACCAATTATTATTAATAATGTATCACTTCTTTCATAGTCTCACCAAAACTGATGACCATTAGTTGTATGTAAATTAACTTCAACACGGGAATATTTACTTTAATCATAAGCAAAGTTGTCTAAATGCATATATACTTTTATGTCTAAAAGATAAAAGCAATATCTTACCATAAATATGCAAATATTTCTGAGTACTTTCTTCATGATAAGGAGGAGGATCAAAAATACTTAATTTACAGGTGTAATAGCTGGTGTGAGAAGGGTCCAAGTTATACAGGAAAAAAGAAACACTGTTATTGGAAAACTGAGATTGACAAAAAACTTTATTATCTGTTGATACCCTGTGCCTGTCTCCTGTTGTTGTGGTTAGTTCACACAGTATTTTCTCTCCTCTCTTTAACTCCATTTTAAGTTGTTTGACATTATCGGGGTATTTGCATAAAATTTGTAAACTTCCACTGTAAGATATAAACATCTCAAGCTTGGCAGAGTTGTTGAGTTCTTCTGGAATAAAAGAAAGGAAACAAAACAAAAGTGACAATTTAGAAATATGTTACCCTAATATTTTCATTTAAAGCTCAAAAATAATCCCTCCTTCATAATAACCTAACCTGAATCAAAAAGAAAGAAATTCACAAGCAAAAAAAATAGTTTGAAAAAGGCTAAAACCACATCCTAGATAACATTTTACCAGAAACTTGCTTCGTATAAATATTAACATGTAATGAACAATATATTTACACAGCAAAAATTCAAACATATGGTTCCTTGATTTGGGCAGCTTTTATATTAAAAATAGAGGGTAAACAAATAAATATGTAAAATTACTATGATTGTGCCATGAATATAGTAATATCCGTATAAAGATGGTATGGTCAGGTTGTTATATTGGGAAAGAAATTGCAGGAAATATCACTTTAAGAAAATGACTTTTAAAACTCTGGTCTTATACACTCTGGCAGAAAAGTAAGGCCCTTCCTTGCATATGACTGCCTGATGTTCAATCCTTAATGTGTGATTCCCTGAGCAGCACCCTGGGTCACTGGAACAGAGAGCACTAGAGTCCCAAATACTACCAAGAATGGCTCAAGTTCCCCCTCACATCCCCCCAAAAGTTATAAAAGTGAAGAAAAGTTGTACTTTGCCCAGCAAAGTGAGATTTGCAGAAATACAAAGTTTAAGCAGAAAAAAATTCCTCAAAACATAACTCATATATATGATATATATAACTCATATATATATATTTATATATATGTTTGGGGGCCACACCTGATGATCCTCAAGAGTTACTCCTGGCTATGCTGTCAGAAATTGCTCCTGACTTGGGGGACCATATGGGATGCTGGGGGTCAAACTGCTGTCGGTCCTAGGTTAGTGTGTGTAAGGCAAATGCCCTACCACTTGCGCCACCACTCTGGCACCCAAAACATGACTCATGTTCCTAAAAAGAACAAATTTTACAAGGAAGAAAATATATCAGTTCTAAATCTCACCCACTGAATCAATGTCTGATGATTTTTGTTCACTTTTAAACTTTTACAAAATTTAGGCTTATAGAAAACCTGATTGGTTTCTTTTTTCTTTTTTTGTTTTTGTTTTTGGGCCAACATGCAGTGACGCTCAGAAATCACTCCTGACTTGGGGGACCATATGGGACACCGAGGGATGGATCTGCGGTCTATCCTAGGCTAGTGCAGGCAAGGCAGATGCCTTACTGCTTGCGTCATGGCTCTGGCCCTTTAAACCTGATTGTTTTTGTGAAAAAAAAAAAAGAAAGAAAACCACGAGAGTTTTAGAAGAAACTGAAATAATTTTGTTTGGCTATAGATTCTTAATTTTTACAAGCTCTCATGGTTCCCATATGGGTCTTTTGTCATATTCAGAAAGGTAAAAAGAATATAAACCTAGGGAAAATTGTTAATGTGGTCATTTTTGCATAAATTTAGGGATATTTCTTTATTTTCTCTATATATATAAAAAAAGAGGAAAATCTGCCTAGTCCTCCAATGATACAGAAATACTATGTGTAATTTTGCTATTTATCTTCCAAATAAAAACTTTCTTGAGATTAGTAAACAAGAGCTGGGGCAGTGGCGCAGGGTGCAAGGCATTTGCATAGCTAGGAATAACCCCTGAATGTCACCGGGTATGGCCATAAAACAAACAAAAAGATTAGTAAACATATTGCTCTGTGTTCTGCTATTATCATTTAATATTTACACAAATATTTATTTTTACAGAGTAATTGTAATTATACATATGCAATTACTAATGATTATGTAATAGGGTGCTAATCTATAGTAATTTGTTAATGCAATATTAAATTCACTAACATTGCATGTTAGGGTTATTTTCAGCATTTGCTTTTATGTAAATATTATGACACTTGGTCAAAATGTTTAAATATTATTTTAATACCAGGTATTGATGTGTTTCTAAAATAATTACTCCAATTTAAGATGGGACTAGCATTATACAGGATTATTTACCAGAACTCTGCTCATATTAATTTCCTTAATTTTAATTATTTACCACACTTGCTTATTTTTCATTATAGCTTTAACCTCTTAATTTTTATCTTTCTTTTTTTTTAAAGACTGGAAGGCACCCTCGAGACTCAGACCACCAGAGGTGATTGGATTCAAAGCAACAGATTGCGAAGTAACCGCTGAGTTAAAGCCAGTTCTTAAGTTTTTATCTTTCCTATCATTAGGGAATAGATTTTTCAACTAGTGAAGTTGGTTGGTGAAGATAAAAATAAACTCTAGTCGTCAGCCATGGCAGGTCAGTCTGTTGAAACTAATTCACCATTGAACAACCAGTGTGTTGAACAAAATTCTAGAAATATTGGGGCTAGAGAAATAGTGAAGCAGGTAGGTTTCTTGCCTTGCCTGAAGCAGACCTGAGTTTAATGCCCAAGTAGGAATGATCTCTTAGCACAGAGCCACGGGTAACATTCTGGATGAGTGCCCAAAACAAAAATTCTAAAAATATTTTTTTAAAAGATTGAAAGTTTGATGCCAAAAATACAAGAAAATTTCTAGGTTAAATTTGTATAACTGATCTCAAGGCTCTGCAGAATACACAGAGAGGAACAAGGGTTGGAAGCTACTTTTACTCTGAAAGAATTTGCTCTTCTCTCAAATACTAACTTTCATGTTTGTCTGAACATATGTAGAAATTTAGTGAAAGTCTAGCAGGAAGCCAATATCCCAACTCCAGGAAGTTGGAGTTCCAGTGTCTTTGTTGGAACAAGTAAGTAAAGCAGAACCAAACCAGCTCTCATACCATTTCTATATTCAAGTCACTTCAGTGACCCAGAAAATATCTCAGTGCTTGAACATTGTTTAAAGTTAATTTTTATTCTTATTCCTAGAGTCCTGGTGGTAAAAAATAAATGTAAACTATTACATGAAGGGAGAATTTTTATCTGAGACCTACAGCCATTTCTACAAATAAGATTTAAAATAATAATAAGTAAACCTTACAAAGTTACCAGACACACACGGAAGAAATAACTGGCCACAGAAACAAGGTCCCCAAATGATTATATATTTGATTGTATTCTCTCAAATAAATTCAGTTTACTGTATTTAAAGAATTTTGTTTGTTTTTTAGCACATCCAGCAGTGCTCAGGGGTTATTCCTGGCTCTGCTCTCAGGAATCACTCCTGGCAGGCTCAGTGGACCATATGGGAAGTTGGGAAT
Source organism: Crocidura indochinensis (assembly GCA_004027635.1). Lineage (NCBI taxonomy): Eukaryota > Metazoa > Chordata > Mammalia > Eulipotyphla > Soricidae > Crocidura > Crocidura indochinensis. Next base: position 17,403 of record PVKC010003177.1, on the reverse strand, counting down.
CAAACCCGGCTTGGTTGGAGGCAAAGCAAATGCCCTACCCACTGTTCTATTGCTCTGGCCCCAAATTAAAAAAGTTAAACAATAGTAATAAAAACTACAAGAGCTCTAAAAAAAAAACAAAACAAAAAGCTAGCTAATTTGAAGAACTAACCAACACTTTGGTTGGAAGAAGAAGCACTTAGATTAAAAATACAGTAAATTGAGAACAAAAAAAATAAAATGTAAACGTAAAGTTAATTAAATGGATATTGTTAGAAAACATATTCATAAAACAGTCATAATCCACTGATTCAAGAATCATAGCAAAATGGGACCGAATGGTGGCACAAGATGTAAGACCTCTGCCTTGCATTTTCTAGCTTAGAATGGATGGCAGTTCCATCTCCTCACGTCCCATATGATCCCAAGCCAGGAGCGATTTCCGAGTGCATAGATAGAAGTAACCCCTGAGTGTTACCTGGTTTGAACCCAAAACAAAAACAAAAAACAAAAAATCATAGCAATATGCAAGCATATTTTAAATTGCACACTTAGGCATATAATAGTTAAAATTCTCTAAAAATGAAAGACCAATAGCCTCCAAATAAGGAACTATTAATCTGGTAGATGATGTTCCCAAACTATAGGTGCTATAGAGCACCTGGTCTATAGCACCTGTATCGTCAATATGCAGAAATGAATTCATGTCAACCTAGAACTTACATGTAGAATTTAGTGTATAAGATAGAATGCCATTTGATATATTAAATTTGAATACTTGATAATCAGGTACATGTATAATTTTTGGATTAATGATTAAAGGACTAGAAACAAAATATATAATTTAAATAAATATCATAAAATGTATTTAAATGGTTTCATACCAAGTGGTTCAAGAGTTGAAATAAAAAAAGAAAACAATAAAGGTAAGATTTCTTTCTGGGGCCAAAGATTTCTTTCTGTTTTCTGGCAACATTTAGTTCTGAATGTATGATAAGTGCAATCATTTTATGATTATCTATTAAATTCTATTTTTGTTCATTTTTCTGGATAAAAGTTTTTAAGTTTTCAGAAGGAAGCATCTTGTTTCAATTTAAAACAAAAGTAACAATTATAAGGGGAATTCGTAAGAAGAAACTGAAATTGTAAGGGGAAATTTCAAAGGGGAAAGAACTGCAAACAGGAGAACAGGTACAGTTTACATTAGATTAAAGTGAAAGATATTTTGCTTTGGGATTTATTTGTCTGAGAGAGAATTACATTGCACTACTATTGTTTGGATGTGATACTTCTGCAGTCCTGCATACTGCAAAAGATAAAATCAATGAGTTGTTCTCAGTTCTTTTAGAAATGTTTACAGAAAATTTCCCAAGCACTTGAGAATGGCAGCAAGTAAACCACAAAGACATCCTGGAGCAACGTGTATCTGTCTACAGAGAACACACACAGAGAAATAGACTAATTCTGAAGATGATATTGTCAACTGAATTTCCTCCTTGGGTGTCCTTGCCTTGATCTATAACCCAAAACAAGATGAAATGTTGAAATGTAATAGCTGGGGAATTTGCCTTATGTTAGTCCTCTCCTCTACCATGGGGGGGTTTCCTGTTCTTTTTCTTTCCTTTCCATTCTCTTCAATAACATATTTTCTAAATCCAAGGGAGAGGAGGTAAAAATGTAATCAGTGGTATATAGTTCAATGTGCCCCATGGAAATCAGACTCTATTTCTATTTCTGGTTACTTTATTAACCAAACTCTGATTAAGCTTACCTTTATAAACAAATATCACCTTTCTGTACTTTAGTCTTTTTATCAATAAAGGATAAAAGGAGATCAAGCTTCTTAACATTCTTCCCCAAACTTAACCCTATCGAAATAGGATAGAGACTATCCAGACATGACAAACAGCCAAGAGAGCTTCTTAGTGGAACCTCCAAAATATAAAACATTTCCCCATAAACATCTTCATACAGCATCTACTCAGGCTAAGAGATGCCTGGCTAAGGAGCCAAGAGAAATAAAGATTAATGGGACTATCTTTTTTGCCCATGAAACTACTTGGGTAGAAATAAGAAGATAACCTACATTTTTTTTTGAGTCTCAACAATAGGTTTTTGTGTGTGTATGTGAGAGGCTGAACTGTATACCATCAGAGAAATAAGTGGAATTACAGTATATTATTTTAGTTTAACCCAATTTTTCATATTAACACTTTTAGTTGAAAATTTCTATAGCTCTCTTTTGTAATATTTAAGCCTAGTGATAAATAGTCTCACTTAGATTTCCATGTACTTGATGTTTAAGTTTTCTATCTGGAAAGTCATTTTAGTCTAATCTTGAATGTAAATGTTTTCAACTAAAGGAACCAAGGATTGCACTTAAATGATTGCTCCATAATTACATTGTCATTTTTAATCACAAACTGTGTTTAGCCTTTATGTTACATTTGGAAAATAATGTCAAAAAGAGATTGTTCTTCTAAGCCCAACTAAAGCATTTGACAGGCAGACTACTTAAAGAAACTCTGAAGACTTCAATTTATTATTATTATAGAATCAAGTAGAATATTTTCTCCATCCTCTCTGGATCACACTATTCTATAAACCTAAAATTCAACCAAGAACGTTGGTCAAGCGTCTGACCAAAAAGCAGGTATCCAATCAAAATAGTCTCAGTCACACCTGCGAACATGAGTTTCCTCTTGCTTTTATCTTATCTCAAATTCCAATTCTTTTCACATACTCCATTTTAATATAAAATTATTGTCCACATTTTATCTTCTCTTAGACTACCTTCAATAGCTTCCTCTCTCATCCTTACTTTCTATCTTCTTCATCGGTCCTCATACATTCTTATCTACACTGTCCTGATTACAGACAATCCCCACTTCCACACTCAGGTGACAGAAATGACTCAATCTCCTCCAAGAAGCTCACCCAGTTAGATTTAGAAATCATTCAAGTCCAGTTCTTTCCTATATAGAGAAGTGAAAGCCAAGTTAGAAAAGATTATTGTTCTAAGCCAATACAACTTCTTAGGGACATTGAAGTTTGGAAGTTGACTTGAAGTCTGAAGTGACAATAGCTACAAACAAAAGAAATAGAATGGAAATAGGAAACCAAGTGTAAAGTGTGACAGTGGTCACTGCAGACTTAGAAGATCACCCTGGAAATTAGACTATGGGGAAAAGGTTTAATTCTCTAGATGTCTAGTATGTGTCTAGCGAACACCATCTGTTCCTCATACTTCTCTATTGCAATTATTCCAAGTGAACATCATCTCTTTCTTGAATCATAAGAACTGCCTAGTGATCTGTTTTTATACTTGCCCACTTACGTTCTCAAGAAAACCAGAATAATCTAGCATTCAGTGTCAGAGCATCATTGTCTGATTATAAAACACCCAGAACCTTTCTCATCTTCCTTAATGTTAACTGTAACTCCTTCTCATTCTCTGCATCATTCAGTTCTCAAAAATCCATTTTACAACAGCCCTTGCTATACCACCACCAACCAAACTGATCTTCTTTCTTTTGCTAAAATATGAAAAACTGTTCCTCTTTGTATTTATTTATTGTTTGTCTGCCTTGGAATGTTCTCTGTGATTTTTTTTAACATGCTGAAATAGCATCTGCCATTTCAGTGACCAGTGACCACTTGACCCAAAAATATACCCCTCAAGTCCTTTTTCTATCATAGTATCTAAAATATAATACTTTTCAGAATCCAAAATGTTCTGGCTTAGTTGTGTACCTGTTTATTTTCTTAATATCTTAATGTATTCTTACTCATGTGTTCTTTCCAAGTATTTAAGTAGCACCTGGTCTACAGAAAAATCACAATAAACATTTATTGGTTGGAAGGAAGGATGTTTTTATAAGTGGATATGTAGTTGTCAATGATAATAAAAATATGATGAGATAGAGGATATAGAAAAAACAAGTTCTTGTAAAGGCTCCTGTTAAGCTTCCTATTGTAATTTTTACTTTAATGAACTTCCCCAGGCCAGAAAGATAAATTGCCCTGGATTCTATAAGTCATACTCACATGTCTCACAGTTAGTTGTATCAAGTTTTCCTTCCTTTCAAAACAGATGCATGTAAATAGATAATTATGCACCAAATTATCCCTCAACTTTAAGGTCATGAAAATTATCTATTTAGGTTTAAAACTACCAAATTAATAGTCTATTACCGAAGCAAGTAATTGTGATCTAGTACATATTTGCAGGTATGCAACCTACTATTTGATGTCCTAAAGTGAGGATATGTTTAAATATGATTAGCTGTAGCCCTACAAGTACATTAAATCTGTCCAATATTTGTAAAGGAGAGGAGGCTCTGCAACCAGTGAAATTTTTAATATTGGAAATTCTTCACCTTTATCCACTTGTTTTTTTTTTACCACAAATATTTTTTTAGTTTTTGGGTCATGCCCAGAGGAGCTCAGACAAAAAAATCACTCAAAATCACTGTGCTCAAAAAAATCACTCGTGGCAGTTTCAGAAAACCTTATAAAATGCCAGGGATCAAACCAGGTTGGCTGCATGCAAGACAAATGCCTCATCTCCTGTGCTATTGCCCTAGTCTCAAACCAAAGATATTTTTACATGCCTTGCAGGTATACGGGTATATAAAATAGATAGTCAAATCAAACATTTACTGCTAATATACCACTAAAGTAATTTTAAGACAAACAAGAGTTTTGTGGCCCTTCACTCAATTACATGACACTATGAAATGATACCCAGAGTTGAAAAAGCTAGACTTGACTATACCCAAATAAGTTCATGTAAGTACTATTCTTTGATATAATCAAATATCTGCTAATATCTACTAAATATCTGCTAATAGTTAATACGTTGTAAAAACACAAAATATGAATTTTTTCTTGAATGCTGTTGAGGAGCTTAAAATATGACATAAAGACACAAACTAATTCTTATACACATATCTTTTTGCTTCTTGTTGGAGTTTCCAAATTATGAATACTCTTAAAACAGATACTATATCCTTTTAGTCAAACTGATTACTATGTATAAGGAATAAGTAACTTCCAATAGAGGTTCAAACTGCTCATCTTTTATGATTTTATACCATTATTATTGGTATCAATAGACTAATACTGGAAGCATAAACTCACTCTTTTAAAAGGTTATTTCTTAAATTATTTTTTTATTGTCCAAAGAGAAAGAACATTTGCATCTACTTCTGTATGGGCTGTTGAAGTCTCTAAAGAAAGGGGCTATTTACTAAGACTTAGAAGAATTCTTATTTGCTGTTTGATTCTTTTAATATCTAAACAATTTAATACTTTTGGTCTAAGATAGACCTAATAGAAATCATTCTGTAAGGACTATTTGTAAGCATCTGTATTATCCCCAGTTGAATATCATTTGCCAACGACATTTAGAAAACCCATATAATGCGGAAGGTAGCAGACAAATCAGCAATTTTACTTTGTTTTCCTTAACTCAGACTTCTAACCACAAACCTCCACAAAAGTCTAAGTGATAAAAAAAAACAATCTCCTGAGTCTGCAATTATTGATAGTGCTTATTAAGCATTTTATATAATCAAACAATAATAAACTTTAACACAGCATCTGAATGTTAAATAGGAAGAAATTATAGGAATCACAATGTTTATAATAGGTCTGGTTACACTTGATCTTTTTACTGGCATTTATAAATGTGCTTTGGTCCCTCTTTATACCATTCACAGAGCATTCTAATTCCTTAAGTCTATGAACTAAAATCTTTAGAATCCTCAATAGCAGATTTTTCTATATACATAATTTCCATAGTATATTACTATTCAAAGACATCTCTAACAAAAAAAGAGATTGAAGTCAGTAGAGAATGTAGTAAAAACAAGACCAATTCAAGCTGCAAATTCTTTATACTTCCTGGAAAGAAAGCCCCCCAAAATAGAAAGTCAGAGGGGACATGTACTCTATATGTGTAAAGCACTCTTAACTCTCGGAGACTCTAGAAGAAATACAAACAACCCTTGATCCTCTAGAGTGTAAAATACGAAGAAGGAAAGGTTAATTTTTCTCCTTGTAAAATCTGGTTATCTTCTTGAAAGTAGAATCATCTTGGGATGTTGTAAAACCTAGTAGCGATATCCACAAACTAAGTTGTAAATAAGTCAACTTGGTTAGCTTTCCACTGCTGATGATTTCAAGTTATAGTACTAAGGAAGTCACATGAATTTAAGTGAATCCAACTCATCACTACATAGGATGTGGGAGCAAATGAATATTCAACCTATTTCCCACCACCAACTGCCAGGAAAGCCCTTTGAGCAGATAGACAGGACACTCATTGGTGAACTTCTTTACAATTGGTTTCTAGCTCTCATCTCCACAATAGGCTTTATTTTCAGCCTACTCTTCCTCTTACCCTCTTTATTGTTTTTCACCCTGGATCTTTATTTCTTTTTTTGTTTGTTTTGTTTTGGGACATATCCAGTGATGCCCAGGGGTTACTCCTAGCACTCAGAAATCACTCCTGGCTTGGGGGACCATATGGGGCCCCAAGGATTGAATCACAGTCCATCCTATGTTGGTGTGGGCAAGGCTGATGCCTTACCGCTTGTGCCACTGCTTTAGCCTCTGGATCTGTGTTCCTGATCCCCTTGTTTCTAGATGGAGATTTCCTGATTCATCTAGAGTAAATTCTTAAATCAAATTTAGGATTCACTCATCAAACCCAGTCCCAGTACTCCAAACCTCAAGTCTTCCTCCATTTTTCCTCTCCTATCTTTCTGAAGACAATACAATAATCTACCAAGTCCAGTTGACTTAACTCATATCTGTGTGAATTAATTCAGTTCTGTTCATTCCCATTACCATAACAGGACCTTATCACATCTTCCCACTCTCTGGAAACATCTCCTAGATGGACACATCAACTGAGTCTCCCCACTCCAAGTCGTTTCTCTATACTGCTTCCAAATAAGCATTCCATTGCTCACCTCCACTGAAAAGTCTCTATAAGTTTCATTATTGCATGTGTGATTTTGTTTCTTAGAATGGCTCATAACCCTCTCAACAATCATATGAATTAGTTCCTGAACATGTTGTCACATTTTCTTCCTTACTTATTTTCTATTAGGTTAAAGTATCTATTATATTGCCCATTTATCTGCCTAAAATGGCTCAATCATTATTTTTAAACAGTGTTAAACAATTGAAACCTGGGATATCATGCAGACTCCAACTTTTATGATAGCAATAATCTATGTTTATATGAACAGATTATAATGTATAAATTTTAAATCATAACTATTGAGTCTAACTTCCTTATTTAACCATGAGCCTCATAAGAATGGAGGTGGCATCTTGTTTATACTTAAATAATTTCATGAATAAAACTTAGTAAGTTTAATAAGCATATTAATGTGGATCATGAAAAATAAAAGACTATGTAGATTGAGCCTCATTAATAAATGTCCTGCAATAAGTTGAGGAGAAAGATGAGAAAAATCAAGAAAAAAATGTTAATTTATTAGATAATGGAAAATACTTGTTTCCCAGCATAAAGGAAAAGACTGAAAAATTTGGGCTATGTGATGTCTAACCTAAATCTCTAATATCCAATAGGTCTGTGGTTATACAAATACTGAAAAATTTTTTTTACTTTTTTGGCCACACTCTGTTATTCATGTACTACTCCTGGCTATGCACTCAGAAATCACTCCTGACTCTAGGGACCATATGGGACACTGGGGTGAGGGGGATCAAACCAAGGTCAACCCTAGATCAACCATGTGCAAGCCAAATGACCTACCACTGTGCTTTTGCTCTGGACCCCAATATTGAAATTTTTAAAGCAATTTAGAGGCACTAGATATTGTAAATGTGTTGCATGTATCATAGCATTTTATATTCCTAAGATCCATTAAGCCATATTTTCTAGTTTTATCCTTGTTTTATGGATGAGGAAAGTGAGATATAAAATGTTTGCCCCATACTATAGGCTAAACAAATAGTGAACCATAATTTGAATTTAGATGATCTGAAACTACAGTTCACATTTTTAAAGAGTGTATAAACTGTTAAACTAGATTTAAATGGCATTTTTGGATTCTTACTTTATTTGGGGGGACAGGTTTGAGGCCACACCTGGTGGTGCTCAGGGGTTACTCCTGGATCTGTGCTCAGAAATCACTCCTTCTACACTCAGGGGAACAATGGGATGCTGGGGGTCAAACTGGAGTTGGATGCGTGCAAGGCAAACACATTACCCGCTGTGCTATTGCTCCTTCCCCAGGATACTTACTTTCTATGGAAAAATATTTCAGATATTTCTCTTAAGTCTATGAAAATTAAAATAAATGAAGTTATTATGGGAATTTAGGACCTCCTTACTCACTTTTATTTTTCTACCAAAAATGAGTATATGATACAAGTAACTTAAACACTAATATTCCATTTCATTTGAGGGAGATAGTGACAGCAAGTTACAGAGTATTTTGTTTACTAAAGAGGAAGTAATGATGGCCAGAGCAATAGTGCAATAGGGCAAATGCGACCAACGCAAATTCAGTCCTCAGCATCAAATATGGTCCCCTGACCACCACCAGGAGTAATTCCTGAGTGCACAGCCAAGAGTTACCTCTAAGCACAACCAGAAGTACCAAAAACAAAACAAAAAAGAGGAAGTACTAAGGACCTCAAGATCTTGCAGGAGACTAATAAGCATTTCTACAAAAAGGAAGAGAAAGGATGATGAAAACATAGATAACTACTATGAGAAGAATACATTTAAATTTTTTTAATTACAAATAAAAACAGCTCACTCTGCCTCATATTATGTTAATTACAACATCTAAACTTTAAATATTTTAGTAAAATTCCTGAATCATTATATTGATATTGATGAACTGACAAAACTAACAATGTGGTGTTTCCATTATATTTTAAGTTGCTTATCAGGAAAGTATAAAACTCTCATGGAACCTATTCATCTAGAAAACAGTCTAGGAATTAATGTCTATAGATAAAACTTGGAAAAACTTTAGTTGAGAATTCTGTTCCAAAATAGAATATTGATCTCAGAAATCTTAGCATATCACCTAAACTTAGTGAAAGTCTTCTGATCAATGGACCAGAACAGAGATCACAAGGCAAGAGTAGATGGTAGGAAAGATGCTACTATTACAACAGGTGAATTACAAATTGACAACACACACAAACAACAAACAAAACAAAACAAAAAAGGGGGGCAGAGCGATAGTACAGTGGTGGGGTGTTTGCCTTGCACGTGGCCTATCTAGGACGGACCTTGGTTTGATCTCTTGCAATTTCTCAAGCAATTTCTGAGCACATAGCCAGGAGTAACCCCTGAGAATCAAAGGATGTGGCCCAAAAAGTCAAAACAAAAAAACACCGAATTGAGGATAAATTCTTGAAAGCAGGGTAAAAATATTGGAAGATGACACCTAGCATGATCTGCAACTGTTTTCATTTATTTTGGTAGAATCTATGTATGGGGCAGGAGTGCTCAGCTGGAAAGCAGGAAAAGACTATTTTGAACATATGGCAACAGTGAGGGGGAATTTAGCATGTCAGACAAGGTCACTGGCATCATTTATTTTAGAATACAATAATTCAATTAAGAGGCTATGAACATGATAATTTAGGCAATTATATCCTATCGCCCAACTTGTAAAGCTATAAAGGGGACTTTAAAATATTCATACAAACAAAAAAAAATTAAAAAAGGATGTACAGAAAGAGAAAAATAAGCATAATTTTGAGAGAATATAATTAAATATAGGTTTATTGTGATGAGTAGAAATGAGTTAAATCTACATATTAAAATAAATAAAAAATAAAAGATACTTTTTATATTTAGCCTATTGTAAAGAAATAGTATAAAAAAACATTACTACTCAAAAACTAAAAAGGGGGGTTCTGAGAGATAGCACAGTAGTAGGGCATTTGCCTTGCACACAGCTTACCCAGGACAGACCTGGGTTCAATTCCTGGCATCCGATATAGTCCCTTGAGCCTGCCAGAAGCAATTTCTGAGTGCAGAGCCAAGAGTAACCCCTGAGCACCACTGCGTGTGGCCCAGAAAACAAAAAAAGAAAACATGAATACAGAAACTTGGAAAGACTGGGAGGGGCCCAGAGGTGTTCTCAGCCCTGCAATTCTTTCAAATTGGGTAGTAGGGTAAAGATAGCTGTTGGAGACATCAAAAAGCTGTTGTTCCTGAGATGTAGAATTCCAGAGTCCTTCAATGCCTCAGTGTTGAAATCAAAATTTAAACAACCTGGGAATTCTCCCAGTTTCTTTAAGGACCTATGGTACATGCACATAAATCAGGGACTATCTCGAATTGATTATTCCCATCTTTCTTCATATCAGAGTTCAGCACGTTGCATGCCAGGTTCCCACTGACTGCATGGCCTCGGAAAAGAATCTCCTTATTGTAAGGTTCACATCTGCTCTCAGAACATTTTTCAATGAGGAGCTTCTTACATTTTTTTAAATTTTGCATTGAGATCATCAGAAGAATGCTGAAAATTGCCTAGATTTCTATCCTCTCAACTTACAGAACTGCCAAGAATTCCTCTCTTTGGCTATTCCTCTCTACTTTTCAAATATGGTGCACAGAGGCTCAAGCAATAGTACAGCAGGTTTTGTACTTGCCTTGCATGTGGCAGACCCAGATTCAATCCCTGGCATCTCATATGATCCCATGAGTTTGGCAGGAGTGTTTCTTAATTGCAGAATCACTGCTGGGTGTAGACCAACACCCCCAATAAATACAGTGAAAAATTTAGATATTGTATTCACAGAGATTTAAATTCTCATCTTGGCTCTGCTAGTGACTGTGACAAATGGCATAGCATATACTTGCTTGAGACTCTAAAATTATTAACTGAAAATGAGAATACAGACATACTGTTATAGGGTAATAATGAGGTAGTTGAGAGATCAAAAAATATGCCAAAAGCAAAAACCCTGCAAATGCTTACTGAAGTTATATTGGCTTGTTGTTACCTTGTGTTAAGAGCCATGAAAGGTGGTGGCTGCTGTAGAAAGGTACAAGGGTGATATTTTGAATGTTGATATTATAGGCTATCTTTATTATCACCACTTAGCCACTCAAATCTCTTATTTGCCACCTGTCAAAAAGCATGTCACTTAGCGTAGGTCTTTGTGAAATGAGAATGAACAGCAATGCTATTAACTTTGAATTCAATACAAATAATCCAGAAATGCAATTTATTCTTCAACTTTGTCAGAAAACTTGTAATAATTCAATCTAGGCTGGATGTATCCTCTCTCTATCTCTCTCTCCTTTCTTTCTCTCTCTCTCAGACACACACACACACACACACACACACACATGTACACACACACACAATCCAATCATCGTTACATCTCTGTGCTCAATAACACTACCATAAGTGAATAGTGGGATTTTTTTGGCATATCAAACAAATATATTCCTGTAAGACAAACCAAATACTAAATGTGACCCATAAAGTATGAATGACCTGGTCTCTGCTTTCCTTTGTTTCTTCATCCTGTAATCATCCCACACCTTCATCTTGGTGCTCAGACACATGAAATTTTCATTCCCTCTCACCAAAACTTCTTTGTGCTTACTTTTCTTGTTCCAGCACATTCCCACTCTTTCTAGTAGCTTCCATTTTTTCCTTCAAATTTCAGCTTCAAGACTTCTTCTGCAAGAAGGGATTAAGCCCCATTCCCCAAATCCTTCCTCCATGCTCACCCAATCTAAACTGGATTATTTGCTAGAAATGAGTTGTGCCATGAATTCCTGAGATTAGATATTGGATTGCTCTTTGCAGCCATTCAGTTGGCTTCATGAAAATAGATAAAAATGGTTTTATCACTTTAAATCCAGTAGTGTACACAGTACCTCCTCCATGGAAAGTGTTTGGTGCCATGTGAATGGATGGAGACCAATTTGTTGCTTATAATAATAAAGGGATTCATTGTATTGAAGGAGAGAAAAAGCTGGACAACTAAATAATATTCAAAGCTTGATTTTTTTTCTTTCGAGGAATGAAGAATTAGGATATAGTAAGAGAATTTGAATCACCTTCAGCCACTATAAGATCAAATCTTTTTACCAGTTTTCCATTGTTGTTTTTTAAATTTGGGTGCACAAAGAGTGGTGCACTCTAACTGCACAAAGAGCAGTTATAGAAATAACTACACTGAGAACTATCATAACAATGTGAATGAATGAGGGAAGTAGAATGTCTGTCTAGAGTACAGGTGGGGGTAAGGTGGGGAGGAGGGAGATTTGGGACATTGGTGATGGGAATGTTGTACTGGTGGGGGGGGTGTTCTTTACATGACTGAAACCCAACAACAATCATATTTTTAATCAAGGTGTTTAAATAAAGATATTAATAAAAAAGAAAAAAATTAATTTGGGGGCATAATATCTACTCTTTTGAAACCAATAAAAATGTACTTTCAGACAGGATGATAATAATTTTAAGTTCTACTTCCAGTTTTAGAGTTAATAGAGATAACCTCTCAACTTGGCATAACTGCTTTTGCTTTTTGCCCCAACCTAAGAACATTGTGCTGAGTTAATGATAAATAAAAAATGTAAAGAATATGAGACAGTAGAAATATGCACATCAATTTAAGTGTAGTTAGTATTATCCAACCGGTTCAAACTAAGCCTGAGATAAACCATGTATCACAAAAAACTGAAAATGTCAGAATTATTTTTTATGTCAATAAAGCCTAGTCTTTCAGAGGGACCCCCAGCATGCAGCGCTAATATACTGCTTGGTCTTTCAGGCAGTCTAACATTAGACCACCCAGGAATGATTAAGATCAAAATTCTTCTTTTCAAAGCCCCTTCTATTATAAATTCTCCTTCAGAAATAATTTCCAGACTAAATTCCAAGACCTATTTAATTTTCAATTTGTTGACACAATTCATTTTGCCTTTCATCTTTCTTTGAGAACAGGAAGCAACTTGTACTTTATGTCCCAACAGGTAACTTCAACCACAGATCTAGTTTTGAAAGAAGCATGTAATTGCATATTACCAAAAAATAAATTAAAATCTCTAAAAAAAAAAGAAATGTTTTTATTTGTCTTCAAATATATCAAAGACTGTAGCACAAACACTGAATTGTCAACAGTAGCAGGAGGACAAATGTCCTTAGTCATGATCTTAGGCTCTTCTTTAATCTTTTCTACTTAAAAGTAAAACATTGATTAAAGTCTAACTTTTCAAACTTGGCTTTATTTTAATGTCCACCTGAATTATAGTAACAATATTCAATAAGCCACTTACCTGTTAGTACTTCAACTTGGAAGCAGAAGAGAAAGAAACACCAGAACTCAAACCTCATGATTGCCAGAAACACACAATTCTCTGCTTCAGTGTTCAGAACTGACAAAGTTAAGCTCTCGGTTATTTTCTATTTTCTGGAAAGGAAGTGGTTAGGGGGAGAAGGGGAGTGACCTTGTGTCATGCTTACCATAAATCAATAAGGTCTCTCTGAATTGAAGTCAATGACTATATGCTAAGCGTAATTGCTATGGAGGTTAAGCTTAAAATAGGGATTATTGATGATTCTCAAGACAGAATTCAATGCCCTCACTCTGACACCCACAAATAGAAAGAAACAAAACAAAGGATCACATCAAAGCTAAACCAAACTGACATGGAGATTAGATTTGTCAAGAAATGCATTAAAAGTTATATTAACAAAAGATATGTTTAAAACATTTAGAAGATACATAAAAGATTTGTGAATACATTTTTTACAGTGGTAAATATAGATGGATGATTACATTGTTACCAGACTTTGTCTCCCTAAAGTCGATATCCCTTTCCTGTATATATTCTCAGTCCATCCCCTTCTGCATGGACAACTTTAGCTCTGTAATGAGAGTCTCAGAGTTTGTTTTCATTAAACAGTGTCTAGTTTCTTGCATTTTTCCTCATATTTAACATGAATCCAATTATTCTATTTGTCTTTTTCTTTCTGACTTTTTTCTTTGGGCCCGACCCTCTCCAGTTCCGTTCATAAATGCCAATATTTAATCATTTTCTTATAGTGAGTGAATATTTCATGGCATCTTCTTTTTCCATGCATCTGGCATTGGGCATCTGGGTTATTATCAGGCTTTGGCTAATATAAATAACTCTGAAGATGCATATTTATTTTTATGACTGTCTACCTCTCTGAATCAAGAGCTATTGGGATAACCAGTGCTAAAACATGATGAAAAATATATTGGTTGACACATTTCTATATTTCTACTTGCTTGAAAGATAGAAAACCTTGAAAATGTTAGGAAGCAAACATCATTATTAAAATATATATTTTATATATTTATATTTATATATATTCTCAAATATATTTGAGAATTATTTATATAAAATTCTAATCAAAGAAGACTAGACACGAATTTTCTAAATAATTGAGTTGGTTTTAATCTAATTTTAATCATGCTTTTTGTAGGTGAGTAGTCTATAGAAACCAGGTTCAGAATGTGTAGCCTGAGACAAAAGCTATAAGTGAAAAATCTACATATTATTTCTCCATCCACATAGGGAGATTGACTAGATAATAACAGCAGCAATAAAATAGAAATAATTAGGTTGATATAAACATTTGATATAAAATGGCACATAATAGTGTAAAATATGTATAAAGTTAAAATAATATTGTTAATGTATACAAGATAGATTATTAATACACTTAATATTATATGTGCATTATTTCACAAGGGTTTAGTTTAATTAATAGCCTAGCTGCATCTATATTTTACAAATGCAATCATTGATCTAATCCTTTGAATCACCCTGCTAGATGGTCATGACTAACCTCCCCATTTTATAGATGAGGAAAACCTAGGTATAGGTTTGTAAAGTACCTGACTCAACTCATACTCTGTAAGGTGGTGGAATTACAAGATTTGGAGAGGTTGGCTTGAGAGTTCTTGCTTTTGATCAAAGAAAGTAGAACTAATAAATATCCACAGATCTGAACCAGCTTCCCAATTGACTTTCTGAGAAAATGTCAGAGAAAAGATTATCAATCCATAGAGATGGCACCAAGGTGAGAAGCTGAAATCAGATTGGTTAAAGGAGCAAAGTGTCTGTATAAAAGTCCAGACTCTACAGCAGGAGTCAGTCCCCAGTGTAGGATAACTATTAGAGATACTGGGCCAGGCCCCCTTTAGTTTTGATGCAACGTTCTCCATTCTTCTTATTCTTCCCTTACCAGAGGGAACTCTTGAGTCTCCACTGTGAGTCTGAAAATAGCTCTCTGAGGGGCAGGAGGACTAGTCCATGGTAGCAAGCTTGCCACAAAAAGTGGAGCAATGCAGTTAGGACAGAGAAAGGACTACTATGCCAATGGTTGTTGGAAATGATCAGTCTGGACATGGACTGGGTGATGAATGCAGATAAAGTGATATATACATATATATATATATATATATATATGGTACCCTTCATTAACAATAGTGAAAACCAAAGTGTATAAAAGAGGGAAAAAAGAGGAGTAAAATGCCTGACCCAGAGGCAGGCAGTGGAGAGACAGTGAGAAGGAAACTGCAGACTTTGATAGCAGGAAATATGCACTGGTGAAGGATGTTGGACATTATAAGACTGAAACTCAATCAAGAACAACTTTGTGATCATGGTGTTTAAATAAAAGGGAAAACATTTCTTCTGTAAAAATAGCTTTCTGAGTTTTTAGGTGAACATGAGAAATCTATCAGATCTCCTGGGAAATTGCTACCCTAATTTTCTTCTTTTCTTTTTGCTATTTTATTTGAAATCATCATGAGATACCGTTATAAAGTTCTTCATGACTGAGTTTCAATTACACAATATCCAGCATGCATTTCCTCACTAGTGCCTATTTTTCACTACCAATGTCTCCAGTTTGCCTCTATTTTCCCAGCTATTTTCTCCTTTTCCTTATCACTCTTTCCCTAAGAGGAAATGCTTCCAATCTATTTGCACCCTTTTCCATCAGCTCTAACCTAGATTAAGCCTCAGTCTGGATTTCAGTAAGGGAGTTTTTCTTTCATTTGATAACATGAAAATGTCACACATTTTAGTTGGGTTATACAAAGGTCAGAACTAAATAAGGAATGCTTATCAAGTATCTATTACATGTTCCACATGAATGATCTCTCACAGTTATTACAGCTCTTCTATGAGATTCCATTTTCATAGATGAGTAAGCAGAACTTAGAGAGATTAAATAATTAACTCAGACTCATTCAACTAATAAGTGATGGAACCAGATCATATCCAGATAATAAAACTCTAAACTCTACACTCTTAAGTACTGCATAGCTTCTTTTGTCTGTTTGATTTTGTCATAGGGCAATAGAGATAGTACAGTGGATTACAAATGATTAAAGTTTGTTTTGAAGGTGGAACATTGACAGAAATACTTGAGTATTTCTGAGTATTGACTGAGTGTTCAGGGTTGTTCTTAATGGTACTTGCAGACCATGTAGTGCTGATTATCAAACCAGGATTTGATGTGAGGCAAGCCTCTCACTCCACAATTGTCTCTCCAGCTTTTGGTCAGATATTATTCCTAACATGATTTCAAGGGGCTCAGATTTTGGTGGAAGAAAAGTATGTAGATCCTAGACATGGTTCCAAAATATTTTAAAGTAAAAGAGTTTTTCTAATAAAACTTCGGTGCAATGTTTCCATGTGATAGGGAGGAAAGTTATACATGTTAGTTGTACATTTATTTAAGGGTTCAGCTTAAGTTCAGCTTCAAATGCATGTTCTCTTTATTGGATATGAATCTGTTTGTTTTTTCTCAACTGCTTCCACATTTCTGTAAGGTTTTTGGTGGCACCTAAGATTTGATCAGAGCAGACCCTGTTGGTGACAATGGTCAAAATTGATGTCACAAACTCCAGAGGTAGGTTCCTTCCCTTGCTTCCCATGATCTTGAGGAGAATATACTTACTCGTGGTTTTAAATATTAGAAATATTTTTCATGTGCCTGAAAAACAAAGTGGGCAAAACTTTCCACTCACCACACAGGAAGTACTTTTTGTTTGCTTTATTTTTTCCCTTGACATTTTTTTCATTCCATGACTTAAGAAGGTTTTGATTTGTGTGTACAGATGCCTGAGGTTGGGGTGGAGAATGGAAAGTCTGCTACATTTAAGTGGTATGTTTATTATTTCTGGCCCTACAGGCTTATTTTTTTTGAAGTTTTGCAGGTGAATATATTATTTTTCTTGAAACTTACTGAAGCAGTTGGCATGTGTAGAGAGGCCCACACACATGCTAATCTAAACTTCAAAAAATACTCCACTGGATAAATGCTTCACTCAACTTTAGTTTGCCAATCTGAAGAAGAAGAAGAAGAAGAAGAAGAAGAAGAAGAAGAAGAAGAAGAAGAA
>PVKC010003176.1:0-40000 GCA_004027635.1 Crocidura indochinensis | reverse complement strand
TTTTTACTTCAAAAAGCAGTTAATATTTGGCTGAAAATAAACACTAAATAATAAATTTTATTAATAATACTGTTCTCATTGAAGTCATGATGCCTTCTTAATCCTATCTCTTGTTGAGTTAAAATTTCAAGAGGAAAGGTAGATTACAGCCTTACTTAAATTTAATTTATCCTGACAGAAAAATAATATCTTCATTTTGTTTGTTTGTCACTCTCCCCAACACACTCCATCCTGGACAGGACACATTTGACATTAGGATTTTGATGGCTCGGACAGTCAAATATACGGTAAATTTTATGGATGCAGAAGAGGCAGATCTCCACAGGTTTGTATAAATAATCATTGCTTATTATTTTTAAAATCTTGCCACTAACTCTCCCATTCTTTTTTTTTTTTTTTTTTTTTTTGGTTTTTGGGTCACACCCGGCAGTGCTCAGGGGTTACTCCTGGCTCCATGCTCAGAAATTGCTCCTGGCAGACACGGGGGACCATATGGGGCACCGGGATTCGAACCGATGACCTTTTGCATGAAAGGCAAATGCCTTACCTCCATGCTATCTCCCGGGCCCCTAACTCTCCCATTCTTAAAACTTTAATGGCTGTTCACAATGGGGGTGGGAGTTAGGTGTAATTCATACACAGAAGCAACGTCGTTATTAGGTCTTTATCTCATATATTGCAAATGAAAGCAATGGCGTTTCCTTTACTTTTCTTTTAAGAATCCATGGGGCCAGAGCCATGGCCTGGAGTGGATGTCTGCCTTGCTGGCACTAGCCTAGGATGGATGACAGTTTGATCCTCCCAAGTGTCCCATATGGTCCCCCAAGCAAGGAGCGATTTCTGAACATATAGCCAGGAGTAACCCCTGAGTATTACTGGGTGTGGCCAAAAAACCCCCCAAAAACAAAAAAACAGAATCCAATAAAATACATTAAAGGGAATGGAGAGAGTACTAGTGAGTAGGGCACAAGTCTTACCCTCAGTTGACTGAGTTCGATCCCTGTGTGGTCCTCCTAGCCTAAAGGGCATATTCCCTGAATGAAGAGCTAGGGGTAAATCCTGAGCATTACCAGGTGTTCCATCCTAAAAACAAAAACAAAAACAAAAAATCTAAGAAGAAACCACTTCAAATAGTAATAAAAAACAGTCTTCTGAGCCTTTTCATATGACTCATTTAATTGTCACCACAAATCTATGCAAACTGTACTCTTGTAATCTCAATTTTACCAAGGCGAGAGATTAAGGAATATAGGCCAATTAGTTGCATATGGTTACAGAATTGGTATATGTTAGAGATAGGTATTACACTATTTGGAACTACAACTTGTTGGGTGCATATTTCATAATATATATCCTTTGCTCATTTTACAGGCTGTAGCTCTTTTTTTTTTAGAGGTAATTGTTAGTTTTTGTCCTTTTTTGGTTTTATTTGAAAAAAATAAGGATTTATTTCTGGTGGATAATATAAATTCTTTGGGAAACCTATTACTATAATACTTTACCCTTCCTCTTTGAGTTGGTCAATAGTCATAAATCTTTTTCTAATTAAGAAATTTAAGACCAGAGAGATAGTATAGAGGATGGGGTGTTGTTCTATGAACTCTCCAAAAATGATCCCTGAGCCCATAACCAGGAGAAAGTCCGAGTATCACTTAGTGTGACTAAACAAACAAACAGACAAAATGAAATTAATATACAGCCAGATTGTAATTTGCCTTCTTTACTCAGTAAGAAACTGACTTTAGAATTTTAGCTGTTTATGATGATTTTGTCATTTTGATGGCACAGTAGACAGAAGGGACTATGTCAATCATCACAGACTCATACTACCATAATAGTAGGAAATCTCAGTTAAATTATATATATAACTCATATATATATATAATTTAACTGAGATATATATATATATATATATATTTCTCCCCTATACAATTTATGCCAATTTTACATCTCTGTATCTTCATCCACCCAACAATCAAGCTAGTATAGCATAGCACCCTATCTGTATAGCACCCGGTCTCAGGACTATGCTGATCATTGAAGAAAAAAAAAGATAATACAATTCACTACCTTCACATTTATTGATCTCCATAAATCTTGTAGCAATGCCAAACTGAAAATTAAGGGATTAGTCAATGTTTTGATGTTTGGAGGATATTTGTCATCTGTGTCCTGAGTGGCCCACCTCTTCAGTCATCAACCCCTGTATCAGGTGTGGAGTTTTTGGTCTCTGCAGTACAGTGTTATAGAAACTTGCAGTTTTCTCAAGAAGCAACATTCTCAGATGTGTGGCATCACCCAAGCATTAATCAAAACTGTAGAAATCTGTGCTACTGAAACAAAAGTGATTACAAGGAAAAGGGAATATTCTGTGAATATCCCCACTGATCTCACAAATGTAGCTAGTGTCAACAAATAAATCATTCCAATGAGGTTCTTCTTTATATCTTTTTTGTTTCTTTGCAGAGTAGAAATCCCCTTTGTGTTTCAAATGGCACAATCTGGCCTCATCCATGGCCTGGCATTCTGGTTTGATGTAGCATTTGCTGGGTCTCTGTAAGTATAACACTCCTTACCTATTCTCCATGCTATCCTTGCCATTTGTGCTAATAACTTCTGAGTTTAAAAGATAGATTTCAACAATATTTTCCATATTTTAAGAAAATAAACATAGATGCTAAAGATACCTATAGATTTTATAGGATAGTGAAAGCAAAAATTGTCTACAGTCGTATTAACCTGGATAAAAGGCTTAATCAACTAGATTGGAGTACAGATGAGAGAGAATGGGACTTCAACTCTCCTGCTCTTTTTTTTTAAAAATTGTAATTTATGTAACATTATTGCAACAGTTTTAATTTTCAATTTGGGTGTGCAGAGTTACTGTACCTTCAACACCACAAAAGTACTGTAGACCCTCTATCACTGTGATGACATCATCTTTAGTGCACCCCTCACTTCCTCCTCTCCACTCCTAAACCCCACCCATTACTTAGTAATCTCAGTTTTGTAATTAAAGAATAAGATTTTTCCATTTCAACATTGTCTACTTGTTTGGTGTTTTTTTTTCTCCACTCAGCCTTCTTTTCTTGTACTATCCAGATAGATGTAGAATCCTATGCCCTTTCTAGCATTTCCTGATTTTCTTCTATCTGATGATTCTTAAATAGTACTTTCCTTCACTTTGGTAATCAGATTAAGTTTCTCCATCTAGAATTATTTTTAATAAGTAGGAAGACATGTATTTCTTATTAATGTTGCAAGGAATAAAGAACATTGATCAGCTACCAGTTTGCTGTTACTATACACTCCTCCATTCCTTAGAAAAACATCCAAACTAAGCATTACACCCTCTGGGTAAGAAGTGGCCTTTGGTCTATGATAACTCTCAGAGGACTTACAGAGTTGGAAGGAAAAGATTCCTAGAACGCTCAGATCAAAGAATAATAACATGCAAATCATTCTTGTTCAACACAGCATGTTGTTCTAGAAGTCCATACATTCCCGCAATAATATCCCAAGTAATGAACTTCTTCTGGCAAGGGTATTCTAGATAAACTTCAAGGAAGTTTTTCTTTCAATGCTTTGCCTTAAATATCTGTAGAAAACTTGCTTCATAATATAGCTGAATATAATTTAAAAGAAATATGCTTTGTATTACTAAGCAGTTAAATTATATAAATCTTCCTCCTCAAATCTCCAAATCAAAAATAATATAATGATTTAACTAAGGCTTAATATACCCTTATTACCTTAAAGCTCTTGTCTAACCCTAGGGCAGGTAATTTCTGTATTTAAAGCTTAGTAAGATGTTGTCACTTCTTCCCATGAAGTAATCAACCTCAGTTTACACACACACACACACACACACACACACACACACACACACACACACACACACACACACACACAATGTCCATGCTGAAAGAAAACATACAACTGTTTCAGTAGACTTTCTTGCTTCAAGAAGCCATATTAGAACAGTACGAGGTGGGACTCCAGACATCCCTGCCATTTTTTAAACAAGTAATTTTACATATTGGTCTTCTAATGAGTGTTGATTTATAAATACAGATTAGGGGCTGGAGAGAAAGCATAGCAATAGGGCATTAGCCTTGCATGAGGCCGACCTGGGAAGGATCCAGTTCGATTCCTGGCATCCCATAAGGTCCCCCCAAGCCTTCAAGGGGTGATTTCTGATTGCAGAGCCAGGAGTGACCCCTCAGCACTGGGTGTGGCCCAAAAATCAACCAATAAATAAATAAAGTTTAAAAATATAAATGCAGATTAACAGAACAACCAAGTGTAGGGGTTTGAAGTTTTCTTCTGTGTGATATTGGGCAAGTCCTTTTACTTATCTGAACTTAGACGTTTTTCTGTACAGAATAAATACAAAAAAACTCTACATGTATTATCTAGTACATAATAATTTTTCAATAAATCTCAATAAACCATATATAATGGAACTGGAAAACACTTGATTTTCCATTCTTTTCTTGCTTCACAGGGTAACTGTTTGGCTCTCAACAGCCCCAACAGAGCCTCTAACCCATTGGTATCAGGTGCGGTGCCTTCTGAAGACCCCTCTCTTTACCAAAGAAGGGGAGACACTGTCAGGGAAAGTGCTATTTATAGCCAATAAACAGTAAGTAGAATAATTAAGAATGACATTCTGAATCATTTTACTGGGCTTTTAGTGTCGAAAACTGGAGGAAGCAGACTGCAGAATTAGATGGGGATAGCTAAAATGGACTGACTGAATTTTGTAAAGATGTTTTCAGCTACACAGTTTGCAGAACTGAAGATCACAAAAAAAGAGGCGCTTCTAGTAGCTGAAGGGAACTGTTCTGACAGTGGAGAAAGGAAGGTAATTCATCAATTTATGGGAATACTTGCCAAATATTGAAAACTATTTATCAGATGTCACTAAATTCCAATTCAGCTTCCTAACTTTACATATATATGTGTCTATATATATGTATTTATATATATATATATACACAGATCACACATATAGAAATTTAATACAAGCTTGATCTATACTGCAGAGAATAAAAGTATTGTAAGGACATTATCAGACATGGCTGCTTCCTCTGGGGTTGGATTCCATTAAGTTTCTATTGTGTTTACTTTGCTTTATCACATTTTAAAAACACTTTCTTTGGCCTTGTTGGAGCTACTCCTGGGGGAGATAGAGGAGTAAAGTGCTGTAAGCGGCTTCTGTCTTACAACGCCAGTGCGATTTCGGTGAATCCACTTCAGGGAGAGTGGGTTGCCCCAACCGGCGTATGGAGAAATATGAAATATGAAGTAAATGAAACCACACACGTGTGGAGTCAACACGTTTCTGGCAGGAGTACAACAAGTTTAATTTTTTGAGCAGGGGAATTTATAGGGGTAAAATTAGCCAGAGGTAAATAATAATTATAATCACAAAGCATAGTACAACAGTAACAATACCTAAGCTATGGGTGGGACTATAAAAATTCTAGTTTAAAAAGTAGAAGGTTACAATTCAAGGTAACTCTTGCAAGCTCACTTTAAATGCAAAATTAGGATTAGGAGGAAGTAGTAAATATCTAGAATCTTGATCTTCCTAGGCTGGACTCTATTGTTTTAGAGGTTAAGTAAAGGGAGGAACCAAATCCCCAAAAATGAGTTTCCCTATATCTAAAGGAGGGTCAATTGTCAATAGCTAGGATCTGCATTTTGATTACACCTTTGATTACCAGAAACTGCAGCTGCAACGACATATTTAAGAAAGAGAGAAAAATTGTCATTGCTTTTAGGGCTGGCTATATCCAGAAAAAAGGACTCTCAAATAATCTTTGGTGCTGGAATTTCTGAGCCAAATTATTTGATAAAGGCCATTACTTTGTTTGATATATACAAAGGAGAGATAGTCAAATACTGGCTGAAAATGTACTGCTGGGCATCTCTTTGGAAATTCCTCAACCATCCACGCAGGGGAAAAAGGTGTCCACGGCATGTCTTTTGAGGAACCACATGGGGCTTAAATTAGTTCTATCCACAAGGAAAATCTGAGGATACATCTGGTGGGCTGAGCCCCCTAAAAGCTTAGGTATGCCCTGGCAGTAAAGAGCAACAGAGTGGTGTAAGGATGCTCAGATCATTAAGGTGAATCCATGATTATTTTGTTCACCTTCTACTCTCCTTCCCTCCTATTCTTGGTATTGAACACTCCAGTGACAGAGCTCACCACTATATAGTCAAAGTGCCATTAAAAAAAAAACATCATTAGGAGCTAAAGAAATAATAAGTAGACAAGTCATTTATCTAGCACATGGCCAACTCAGGGGTTTTATCCTAAATACTTCATAAGGTTCCTTGAACCTCACCAGGAGTAAGCCCTGGACACCACTGGGTGTGGCCCCCAAATACACAAACTGCATTGCCCCCAAATCATTATTTATCCCCAAGGTTAAGCATTTTACACATGTAAACTTACATAATTCTTATATTTATTATCTAATTAAATTATTTTATTGCTTATGGGTTTTCATTTTATTTATTTATTTATTTTGATTTTTGGGCCACATCCGGTGATATTCAGGTTACTCCTGGCTCTGCACTCAGAAATCGCTCCGGGCATATTCAGGGTTCATATGGGATGCTGGGGATTGAACCTGGATCTGTCCTGGGACACCACATGCAAGGCAAACACCCTATCAATGTGTTTTGGCTCTGGCCTCTTTAATTTTAATTTTTATAGTTTAAGTCATAGGTTACAATAGAGTTCAAGTTTCTGGTATTAATATTCAAAGTTACTGCTGAACCCCACTATTGATGTAAAAACCTATGATTCTCCTACTATCACTATATCAAACTTTCTTCTCCCAATCTACCTCATTATTATTTTTTACTGAGTTATGATTTGATCACATGCTGTTCTTTCTCTTAGCACCATCCAAGTACTCAAGATCTCCACTTATGTCCCTATGTTTCTTCCTATTAATATTATTTCTGATCCCTATCTTCTTAGCCTGGCCTTTTCAGGCCTAGATTATAGTATCTGATGTTTATTATTTTGATATGGTTTATTTAAAGAGCATGCATCACATAGTTGACATATTTGATAATACATTTGTTCCAGGTAAGTGGGAGAGAAATTATTAAAAACAGGAAAGAAATGAAAGATAAAGAAAAAAACAAAGTACAGCAATAAAAAAACTTATAAAATTATTGTTTCTAACAATGAGGTCATTAAGTCATTGTCAGAAGGTTTAATAAACTGTTGCTAGTTGACCATTCTGTTACTTCATTTGCTTTTGAACATGAAGTCCCTTCAGATACATATTGATATTGGCATTTAAATTAGTGTATTCTTTTTTGTTGTTGCTATGTTTGGGCAATAACCAGTGGTGCTTAGGGGTTACTCCTATATCTGCATTCAGAAATTATTCCTGGCAGGCTTGAGAGACAATATGACATACCAGAGATTGAACCTAGGTTGGCCACATGCAAACAAAAGCCCTACCTGCTGAGCTATGGTTTGGGCCCCAATCCAATCATTTTAAATGAATGACAGAATTAAACAAAAATGAAATTGTCACAAGCTCTAGGAATTCCAAACACTATTCCTGATACTGTGGCATTTGTGAAATGTGTTTTTAGCTATAGGACTTTTAGTACAAAAAGGCAGTGAGTTGGGAAGAGTATCTGTACTAACTCCAAAAATTATTTTAGTGATAACAGTTCAAATACTAACATATGTGGAGTTATATTCAAATTGGTGTTTCTGCAGAGAGCTATAGAGGAGTGGTCATTAGTAAAGTGGTGATTTTGGGTGATGGGTGCAGCAGATGTGGCTTTGGCAGGCCAGGAAGTTGGCCTGCCCTGCTCCCAAAATTACTATCTTTCAGTTCTGTGGCTGGTGTACTTATAATCTTTCACAGCTTGTTTTATATCTCTTTCAATAACAGAGTGAGTCTATGAATCTGGGCAGGTACAAATATGGCAACTGTGGGTTTTAAAAATATTAATTATTGGTATTTTCTTATCCTTTGTTTCTTTATAAACCACAGATAGGTGAGAGCACACTGTATTTGTCCCTCTGCATCTAGCTTATTTCAATTACCATGATACAGTCCAGTTCTATACAAGTTTCTATAAACTACATGACTTCATTTTTTCTAGTGACTAATAATACTCAATTGTGCATATATACCACATTTTTAACCTTTATTTCTTGTTTATTTTATTTATCTTAAATTAGATTTAATAATTATAAGTTATCATTTAGGTAACATGATTACATTAGTGTTGGTGTACAAAGTTACTGAATACTGCCACCGCCAAAATATAACACCCTCTACCATTGTTCCTTTGTCTCTCTAGTCCAGTTATATATCAATCTTTTTATCTTAATTTTTTATTGAGGCCATTGTGAATTACAAGTCCTTCATAGTTGGATTTCAGACATACAGTGACAGTGAATTTGGGCTATTCTCACCACCAGTGTTGACCTCCCTCCATCAAAGTTCCCAAAGTAACAGAACATTTTTATCCACTCATCTGTTGTTGGACATTAGGTTGCTTCCATATCCTGGCAATTGCACTAAGAATCACAATGAACATAAGTGTGACTATATCTTTTCAAATTAATGGTTTGTGTGTGTGTGTGTGTGTTTTGAAGTTGATACCTAGAAGTGGGATAGCAGGGTCAAATGGGAGCTTCATTCTGACTTTTTTGAAAAAATCTCCATGTTGCTTTCAACATGGGATGCGTCTGCTGACATTGTTAGCAGCAGTGAATGAAAAATCACTTTTCACATCATACTTGCCAACTTTTGTTATTTCCAGGTTTATTCTATACATCATTCTTACTTGTATGAGGTGATAACTCATTGACATTTTGATTTGTGTTTTCCTAATACTAAGTTATAATGAGCATAGTTTTATGATTACTATTTATTGTTATGAAGTGTATCTTCATCCTTAGGCCCATTTTTAAATGAGTTTGTTAAACCATCCATTTTCAAGTCTAATTATATTATCTAACATGGTCACATATAAATTTAAACTCATTAGACTATGTACTCTGCCATCCCTTACCACATTTCCAAATGTCACCCCATTGATCAGGTGATTTTCAGTTCATGTATTACATATAGCTTTATGGCAATGGGTGCTGAATTTGTATAGCTATATCTATTTTATTGTTTTATGTTTTGAATCAATGTGTAATAGTTGAGAGAGCATCTCATATTATCTTTTTAATATCTGATTAATTTCTATGTCATTGCTTTTATAAATATTGCTGTTACTGCAAGTTATACTGCTCAAAATACCTTCACACATGTAGCTTCCACTGCAATAAGACTATTTCCAAATAAGCTGCTAGAAATAGATCCGAGGACAAATACATGTAGGTATCTGACACATACTGCCTTTCCCAAATGCCAAATAGTTTCCATTCACATCAATACATCTTTCCCTGAACTGGATGTTGTCAGACTCATTGAGTTTTGCTCATTGACTAGACCACCCTGGTTATTTTTTAGTTTCTTCTGGATAAGAGAGATAGTAAAAGAATTAAAGCACTTGTTTTGTGTGCAGTCACATTGAATATGACTCTGGTTCAAGTACCCAGACCATCTCTGAGCACTGCCAGGAGTCACTCCTGAGCAAAAAGACAGAAACAAACTGTGGCCCAATTCTCCCTCCCCCCTCAAAATGATTTTTTTTTACTTTTAAAAGTTGCTTGTGTGGAGCCTGAGAGATAGCCCAGCCTTGCATGCAGTCGGCTAGGGAGGGACCCGGTTTGATTCCAGGTATCCCATATGGTCCCCCAGCTTGCCAGGGGTGATTTCTGAGTGCAGAGCCAGTAGTAACCCCTGAGCACTACGGGGTGTGGCCCAAGAACCAATCAATTAATAAAGTTAAAAAAAAGTTGCATGTGATTGTTTTGATTTCTTTGTGATTGTTGATAAAGTTGAATAACTTTTTATACCATAATCAGCTATAAATATTGTCTATCTTGGCCCGGGAGATAGCATGGAAGTAAGGCGTTTGCCTTTCATGCAAAAGGTCATCGGTTCGAATCCCGGTGCCCCATATGGTCCCCCGTGCCTGCCAGGAGCAATCTCTGAGCATGGAGCCAGGAGTAACCCCTGAGCACTGCCGGGTGTGACCCAAAAACCAAAAAAAAAAAAAAAACCAAAACCAAAACAAAACAAAAATATTGTCTATCTTGACAGCTCTAATTATCAATTATTATTGACATTGGCCTTATGTTACTCATAAATTTTAGTCATTGATTCTTGTTGTATTTCTAAATTCAAAAGAAATATATCAGTTGTAAAATCAAGCTAATGTGGTGCAAATATTTTGGGATTTTCTTAGCTCTAGACCCTCTCTTTATGCAGGTTAGTATCACTAACCTCTTACTTATATAAGGATAATTTTGAATAATTTGAAATTCTGAAAACCTCTCCATTGGAATATCAAAGTCCTCAATGTTCCTTTTTAAAATATTTTAAAGTATTTTTCCAAAACTAAATACAATGTCTCCATTGTTTAGAATTCTGGATCAAAGACAATAATGGCCAATGAAGGTTTGTAATTATACTTATAATAATGTAATGAAAGTATAAGTTAAGTTTGAAAACAATTTTACTTGAGTATTTAGTCAATTAAAAACAAAACTGTAGTTTTTTATATTATGTGCTTTTCAAAGTCATTTTTTACCTGTTTTTATCAGCTAAAACTCAAGATTTAAATTTTTTTTTCCTTTTCATACACTCAACATGCTTCCTAGGTCCAATGGAATATTCTTTTTGCTCTGTTTTGTTTTTTGGGTCACACCCAGTGACGCTCATGGTTCACTCCTGGCTATGCGCTCAGAAATTGCTCCTAGCTTGGGAGAGCATATGGGATGCCCGGGAATCAAACCGTGGTCTGTCCTAGGTTAGTGTGTGCAAGGCAAGTGCCCTACTGCTTGCGCCATCACTCGCCCCACAATGGAATATTCTATTTATTTTTCTTAAATTATTTTATCTCATGTATGATTAATTCCTATCATTTGTATGATTTGCAACTTTGATAATCAGGCTTTTATTTAAAAATTATTAAGTAATGGAAGCCAACAAAATATGGTTAAGTGTGATATAGAGATGAGTTTAATATCTGGTGTCACCCTCATACTTCATTCTAATAACCTTAACTAAAAAGAAAATGAAGCTAATTGGACAAAGATGTCATATTTAATGAAACTCTGCTAGATCTCTAGTTATAACTTTTTATTTATTTCCCAAGTTATTTAATTTTAATAGGTAATACAGTCACAGCATAAATAATAAAGATATTAAAAAGACTTGCAATGAAGTCTTGTTTACATCTAGTGTCAGACCTCATTATGCCCTTTCTCTTCCTCAAACATTAGTCATTGTTAACATTTCCTACATTTCTTTTAGAATTTCATTTTATATACAAAGCCAAGCACTTTGTTGCTTGGAATATATATTTTGCCTGGTTTTATAAACTGAACTATAATATATACTTTTTAAAAAAATTTTAATTTCAGTGTTACTCAAAGATAGTATCATATGAACACAGTGAAATCCTACTCTTTCTTAACTTTTATTATTGTATAACTGTCTGCCCAATAGTCTTCCTTTATAAATGTTACTGTCTAAAAGATTGTGCTGGTGATGTCTGATCCTGAGTGAGTTCACACCTCAGGTCAACTTAGGGCACTGGGGTGGAAGCAAAGGACCAAGGCCTTCGGGATCAACTGCAGTGAGATGACTATTATTCGGGGAGGAGTATTTTTTAAATAATGTTTTTCTTTAAGTACTGTGGTTGCAGAAATGCTTGTAGTTGGGTTTCAATCATAGCATGTACACCACCCTTCAACAGTGCAATTTTCCCACCATCAATGTCTCCCATTTTTCTCCCTACCCCTACATCCAGCCCCTGCATATCTCTGGGACAGCTTTCTCTCTTTCTCTTTTGTTCTTTCTATCTCTTCCCTCTCTGTCTCTCTCCTCTTTCTCTCTTCTCTCTCTTTTCTCTCTCTCCCTTCTCTCTTTCTCTCTCTTTCTTTCTCTGTCTCTCTCTTTCTCTCTGTCTCTGTCTCTGTCTCTCTCTGTCTCTCTCTCTCTCGTGATCTGAAGGAGTATTTAAACAGTTATATAGATAACAGGACTTTCCTGTGAGAGAAGCTTGAACAAAGAGAAGTGAAGGTTCTTACTGGTCAGTTGTACATGCAGCATATCAGGTCTGCTAATATGACCTATGTGGTTGAGGCAATATGACCTATGTGACAGGGAAAGCACAGGAGTTGGGTTCCATTGTTACATGCCAGATGTTTACTCTAGCAAGTGCTGATAACCCTTTCTCCCAGCGGAGGAAAGGAGGTCTCAGGATACAGGGTGCCTCCTTTCAGGGCCTTAGTTCTGTGGATGTGAGTCTGCCCAGCTGGAGTGGCAATCTCAATGAAGTTCCCTGAAGGGTCCTGGCTACATTACTGATTCCTTCATAAGAAAAGGGCTTTGTATGGCTGTTACAAACTGCAATAAGTTATTGTGATAAAGAGATATATGATGGTATTTTTGTTATTTTTCTCAACCCAGAATATTGCTTCCTTCAAATAGGGCTGGCTCCTCTTGTAAAGGTTTGGGTAGTTCCACCATATTCTAGTTCCAAAAGTGTTTCTGCCTAGCAGCTTTGCTTACACTAATTGCACAAAAGTAACAAAGAACAATTTTCCTTTCAGAAAATGCTTCTCTCTTTCAGTTACATGTACTTTGTGCACTCCTGTAATTTTCCCTTTATTACTACCACTTCCAGTGGCTTTCTGTCATACACATAGTTGAAGACTATATGTATATAAGATTATATGTTTCTTCAGGTTTACAGACAATAATGCCTATGATCTGAAGATTCTGTTCTCCTGATTTTGGGATGGCTTTCAAGAGAAAAATGAAAAATTATGACTGGTGTCATGCATATCCAGGAAGTTATCACTTTATTTCTCATAATCCATCTGTTTATGATCAGTTCATTTTAAAAATGCGGAAAAATAGCCAACATTTGCCTGTAAATGTAAAAATATTTTACTTTGTCTTTTGTTGTTTTTTTTCAAAACCAAGATAACATTATTTTTTCTTTCAAATATTTATATTTTTAAGATATCAGACTAATTACATTAGTGAAATTAGATCTCCCTATATTTCTGTTACTTCTTTCCTTTTGTAATTGCTATTGTGATGACTCAGGGATGCATACAATTGGCACTCCAACACCTTTTGTAGTGGATGGTACAATCGAGGACCTCATATTAGCTTACAATGCTCACATACTTTAGTGTGCTAAACTTTGTCTTTTTTGGTACAGTGCTTGTGTACAATGTACAATGCTTTGGTTGTGCCAGAATAACATACTTTGCTATATTTATGAGAATCCCAAATAGCAATGCTACAGAGATCACACTGGGCATGAGTCAAGTGATCAAACTCAGGAATTTATTTATGCAAGACAGGTGCTTTGCCATGGAGCTATCCCCAGGTCACTTCCTTTTGTTTCTGACATCTTTTGAGTTTTATTCTGAACAATCATATTTTTCTATGCTTCTCTCTTTCATTCCCCTAGTAGGTACCTTATACTAATAAATCACAAGTCATAGAGCTTTTAAAACTCGCTCTACCATTATAGTAGTACCAGTATTAAATTGCTGTTACTTGTCTATATTATAGTTTCCCAAGAGGGAAGACATAATGACAGTTATTTTTCCCTGTTCATTCAATACATCCCAGATACTCAGCGATGTGAATGGGAAAATGAATGAAGGACACATGGATGATGGTCCATCTTTTATTAAAAAAATTAGTCTGGTAAAATTGATAGGAAAAGCTAAGTTTTCATGAAAACACAAGATTATATAGGTGGAAGAAAGAGGGGGAGAGAAGATACTGTGTATAGAGTAAAGAGACTAGCTTCTGGAGTGTAATATTTCTTCCTGTTTTTTTTCACTTATATCAGATGGTTGATACATACTGTAAGTGATCTTGATCTTAGATCTTTTATCTAGCACTACTGTGTGCTCACTTGGTCATTTGTAAAATATAATTTATTATTGAATTGTCTCATCAGATTTTGCCAATATTAAAGAAAGTACTTCATGTAATAATTAACATAACATACTCACAGTGAATTTAGTTTCTTCTTCACTTTTTCTCCTTTTTATAGTTTCATTGTGCCTAATCAGATATTTTTGTTTTAAAATTATTATTTTACTTGGTATTTTCAGCAAGCCTCATCAATTTTTGAATATCAGTATCTTCACAGTTTTATTAAGTAATGTGTGATCCCTTTATTTTACAGTGAATTGTCTATCCCCTCAAACTCAATGAAGGGTCAAATGTTCTTAAATTCTGACCTCAAGGAAGATGACCCTTGCACAGGTGTGTCAATGAGTACCCTTTTCTTCCCCATCAAGTTCATTTATGGTTGCATTATTAGTATTTTATGTATAACAGCCTTCTTGAGCTGTCATTTATTTTATTGCTTTTAACAATAGAATAGAAACTATATTTTATAAACGTTATAAAAGTTATATCACTAAAGTTACACAGGTTGTCCCCAAGGATTTTTCTATCATTGTTCACCTTTGAGTGAAACATTTTATGTTTTTTTTTACCACAAGCATACTAATATTTTCCTTATAATTCTGTATACCTCCTGTAATCATCACATTAGTGGACACTACCAAGAATTCAATCCATATGTGTCTATATAAAACATATTCATATTGATATTTCCTTGTAATTATGCATGTCTAAAAGTTCAAATCTGTTGTTTTAAGACATACAAAAATTCAAATGAATTGAAAAACAAATATGAGCTTATTGCTGGATCTAGCTCAACCACTTACCCTGTGCCAAAATTCTTTGAAACATAGCTTAATATTTGCCACATTGCTCTTTTAATACAATGTATTTTTATTGAGGTATCATTGGCTTAAAGTTTTATATATTTCAGATGTACAGAATTGTAATTTGTTATCTAAATATAGTACAAATCACCACCAAAAATCTTATTTCAATCAAAGGTCTAAACAAACTAGTACACAAATACATTTTTTATCTTTCAGGAGAGTCCAATAATTTGGGGGTTCTGAATTAGGAGATATACATAAGGTTGGAGCCAGAGTGACAGTACATGGGTAGGGCATTTACCTTGCAAGAAGCCAATACTGGATTGATTTCCAGATGCTATATGTTCCCAAAGTCCCACAAAAAGTGAGTCCTTAGTACAGAAGTTGGAGTAGACCTAAAATTCTTGAGATCACTATGAAGGCCAGGTATTCCTGAGATTGCTAAGGGATTTTGGCATGCAAAGAGTTTGATGGTCTTTGAAAAAATCTGAAATGATGATCAAAGAAATAAAGTTTTGGGAAGCTTTACATGCTGTTTATTATGATCATCAGTGAACTGCTCTGCTATAGGCAGAAGCCTCTCAATAACTGTATTTATCATCTATATATTTAGACAGATGAATCAGAAAAAATTATTTGGGGAAACTGGAAATATGGAAAATAATGGAAACAAGGAAATAATGGTCTGTGTTATTGCAGCTTTTAGTGACATTTCTTTGTTCTACATGGTTATTTAGATTCTGCTAGCTCTCATGCACTGTTACTCAGAATATTATAGCTCTATTACATACTTAGTACTTCCTCAATTATTTAATTCCATGATATTCAAAAATTAATTATGATCTTACCCATAACTTAGTTATGTTAATGTTGAACCTTTACTATATTTTGACTTTTAGTTGTGGACTGGAACCTAGCATTTACCTCATGAATCTATAAATGTTTATATATATTATTATATATATCATATGCTTATATTAAATATAATATATATACTTATATATTAGAAGCAATTATATTTCTAGGGATGCCATAAAATTACATATGGTAATGACTTCTTTCACAATTCCCGAAGCTACTAGAAGTATGAAATCAATGTGTTGGTGTGGCTATGGTTCCTTCATGGTTCCAAGGAGAAGCTTTCTTCTGCCTTTGGTGCAACTTGAAAATCCTGTGTATTTCTTTCTTTCTTTTTTTTTAAATCTCTTCAACCCTAATTCTTTTATTTTATTTTATTAATCTCTAGATATTCTATTCCTAAATTCTTAATTCATTGAAGTCCTTGTTTTTTTAAATAAAACTATATTTTATGCATGTTTAAAAAATAAGTCCTATGGGGGTGTCTGAGAAAGATGGTGGTGGGGAGCATGGTGGACTGGTAGACTGCTGCATTCAGCTTCTTGATACAAAGTGGGATAGAGACACTGGTTAGGGCCAAGGAAGTAAGGGGCAAGCAGTGAGTCACCATTAGAGTGGCCCCTAGCCCCCAACTCACTTTGGCCAGACCCCTCCACATTGTTTTTTTGGTTCTGTGTATTTTTTATAGCTGTATATCTCCCTGTCTCTACCTCTGACTTCACTTTTAGCCTTCTTTTGTGTGCCTTGATGGTTATTTCACTATTCATTGGACTTAAGAACACTAGTCATTGTATTTGAGGTTACACATTGTTAGACTTCTTCTAAAGTAAATTATGTGCAGGAAAGCCCTGTTTCAAATGATATGCCACTCACAGTTACCAAGGGAATAACATATGTATTTTAGTCAGACACAATTCAATTCATTTAACAACTAACAGACAAATAAAACTATTTTTTCATTCAAACTCTTCTGAATCTTGTAGAGTTCACCCCCATAAGGCCCCTATTTTTCCTTTTATCTATCATTAAATCCTTGGTGACTTGGAACATTTCCCCAAAACTTCCTGTTTGCCTTTCCCCGTTGATGGTCAGCAATGTTCCTATCCCACAACCACACCTTCTATTTATTCTTAAGATAAAAAGTATTAATTACCACATTCTTTTTTTCTTTTTTTTTGGTTTTGGGCCACACCGGTGATGCTCAGGGGTTACTCTTGGCTATGCGCTCAGAAGTCGCTCCTGGCTTGGGGGACCACATGGGACACCAGGGGATAGAACCACGGTCTGTCCAAGGCTAGTGCAGGCAAGGCAGGCACCTTACCTCTAGCGCCACCACCTGGTCCCTAATTATCACATTCTTCAGAAAGATGCATGCCGTTTATGCTATTTTCAAGTTTCTACTGTTATCTTGACTATTACAAAGAAATGTTGGTATCAAAGCAAGTACTTCTGTATTCAAACCTTCAACTCAGGTACATATCCCATTATGTAGCCTGTATAGGCTTGATAAAATTATAAACTATATCAAAGAAATAGTCTTCTTTTGTGTGATGTTGTTATGCATTAAAAACTAACTGGTCAGCAAATGTAATAGTTACTTTAGATTCTACAGACAGTTCTTAGAAAAGTGACAGTATGTTTGCTTTGAATATATTGTGCATTAATTACTGAATTTGGATCTGGCCTCCTGGATATCTTAGCACTGATGACACTTCTCCTGGGAGAGAAAAATACTTTATTTTCATGAATCATAGATGAAGACACATTCTTTCTCAGTTTGAGAAATTACAATCAAAATAGTGATCTTAGGTATCTCTCCGATCTTGTTTGATTGATAGATAGATGGAGATAGAGAGAAAAGTAAAAGACTGATAGCATATCTTGGGCTATTTTTCTCACCAAATTGAGACATGAGAGCAAATCTGTTTTTTTCTGTTTGGAAAATGAAACACTGATGATGGGTAAGGAAGAAAACTAGGTTGTGAAAAGTATATGGTTCAAAGTAGAAGTGTTACACGGCTTTCTGAAAAAAAAATCTAAAGTCTATATAAATAATTTACAGATTCTTCTTAACAACTTCAACAGTAACCACACAGTTTTCAGTTGTGGCAAATCTGATTCATGTACATATCCATAAATACACACATATGTACATAACTTTAAATGTTGAGTTTCTGCTTGAATAAATGAACTTCTATAATAAATTGTTAATGTATTTTATTTATATGAATGTATGTATATATGTCTCTGAATTATTTTCAAAATTGATAAAGCCTTTCTACAACTCCAGAAAGTGTTGTATCTCTCCAAAGATTCTCATTGTCTTCATGAATAGATCCCCTAGAATCTACTTTCAAGTACACTGTAAGTGTATTTGAAAGTGAACTTCTATATGCAGATATCTTGGAAGAAAAGTTTAGAGAAAAACATTCGAATTAATTAGAAGAGCTTAAATCAAATAAAAAATAAAATTTTCAGGGTCAGAGTGATAATACAGTGGATAAGTCACTTGCCTTAATACAGCTGATCAAATTTCAATCCCCAGCACCCAGTTTAGTCCCTAGCCCCTATCAGAGATGATCCCTGAGTGCAGTGTCAGATGCAAACCTTGAGAACCCAGGTATGATAAAACAAACAAGCAAAAACTTATATTTATTAGCTGTTTTATATAAATTTGAGATTTTTAACAGCCAATTCTTCCTTAATTGAAATTGTTCTGATATTCAAGTGATGTCCTATAAAATGTCTGTACTTATTTCTATCATAAATGTTGGTAAATAAATAAGAAACTTTACTACTCTATAAATAAAATTTAAAAATTACAGCTGTCAAACTCTTCTGACAAATAATTATGGCCTTCAATTGCCTTACATCATCATAAGTTAGTAAACATGATGGATTTTAATACATACATATGACATACATAAGGTACTAAACATAGTGGAGGGAAGTCGATACTAGTGTTAGGACTGGAATATTGTCTAAAATTCAGTTATACTTTGTAAATCATTTATAGTTGATTTATAATCATTTATAAATACCATGACAACTTAATATTTTTAGGGTATTTTTGGCAGTGTTCAGAGGTAACTCCCGGCTCTGTGCTCAGAAATTGCTCCTGGCAGGCTCAGGGCTTCATATGGAATGCCAGGGATCAAACCCTGGTGAGTCCCAAGTTGGCAGCATGTAATGCAAATACCACTGTGCTATCACTCCAGCCCCAAACCAAATATTTTAAGATAACAAAGTTATATTCTTTTGGGGGGGTTGGGCTACACCAGTGACACTTAGGGGTTACTCCTAGTTTACACAGAAATCGCTATGCGCTTGGGGGATCATATGTGACGTATGAACGAATATGTGTTCACATATGTGAGGTATTGAATGTAGCTCCATCCTGGGTCAGCTGCGGACAAGGCAAATACCCTATCATTGTGCTATTGCTCCAGCCCCACAAACATATATTCTTAAAATGTGTAGAATCTATTTTGAATGCATGTGAATAACCAGCCCTATGGAATAATGTTTTTGTTTTTGTTTTCTGCCACATAGACAGAGCTATGACATTCAGATTGTGGCACTGGTAAATCAGACGGGCTTCAGATCGGGAAACATCCTTGATTTAAAGAATCCTTTCTTTAGGTAAGAAATATTCATCTATTTTTCACTTATGTATATAAAACTACAACTAACCACAAAACCAGGTAGGGAAACTCAAAAATATCCCATCGTTCCAGTGAATATATAAAAACATATTATTTTCCCTTTCAAGAAAACTTGGATCTTGACATAGAGTTGAATATCTTAAGTTCTATTAAACAGAATTCTATATATAACAATCTGATATGGAAACAAAGAACGCAGGAGAGTCCAACAAAGTGAATTCTTATTCCAAATAAGTATAACAAGCAGTGTGACCTCAGGCAAAGTGACTTTGCTACTGACATTTACTTTTCTCATCTACAAAATGTAGAGTTTAAAGATGATCTCTGTCGACCTTCATTCACTAAGGGATGATTTTGTGTAACAGTTATTCCAATACATCTAAAGCAGAAGTACATGTAAAGTACATTTTCTGAAATTTGTAAATCATGTAAGTCAGGACACATCTCTCTAAAAGCTATACAGATTTTTATATGATACAAAGAACTTGTTAAAATGAGATGAACATGGAAAAAATTTCTATAAAAACTCCCCCTGCCTTATTCAGTATGAGTCTATTAAAACCCATGTAGAGGCAGAACTGATAATACAGTGGGTAAGGTACTTTACTTGCACAGAAATCAACCTGGATTCAATCCCCAGCCCCACATATGGTCCCCAGAGCCTGCCAGCAATGATCCCTGACACAGAGACAGAGTAAGACCTGAGCATCAGTGGGTGTGGCAAAACAACAAAAAACAAACCCTACTCATGAAGTCAACTATGCAAATTAAGACCACTTGAAAATGTACTGTTTTAACTCCTTATTTAAAAAATTGACCTATCAGGGCCAGAGTAATAATACAATAGATAGAGAGTTTTCCTTGCCAGTCAATCCGGGTTCAATCTTTGGCAACCCATATGGTCCTCCGAGTACTGCCATAAGATATCTTAGGAAATACTAGGAGTCGGCCCGAAGCATTACATAGTTTGGCTACCCTGGGAGAAAAAAAACACCCTCTCCCTAATATTGCAATGTATCTCCAAGTCTTTACCAAATAATTGCACCTCTGTAGTCCTGAAAATCTTAAAAAAATATGAAACCATGAGCACCAATAATTATAATTAACCTGAATATTCAGGGTGCCTCCCAAGAGGTGTTTAGAAGATTTAGGAGTCTCTATCTGTGGCGATTCAGTGTAAGGTCCAAGGATACAGTACTGCTTGAGCTCCATAGTGCAAGTATTATTAACTGGGACCATGTTCCAAAGTTGAAACTAGAGTGTACCTTATCCCATTAATGTTCTCTCCAGACTCAGGGAAAGTGAATTGTTTTTTACCTTAAAGCAAAGAGTAAATAAAACAAAAACCAAAAACAACACAGCTTCCATTGTGTATATTTTTTGTAATTTGTAATTTGTAATAAAAAATAAAAAACTTGTAATACACAAGTTTTGTAAAACGTGGAAGTTTTTGCAGCCTATTAATGTTAAGGATATGGATTTCATCCTTCATTTATTCTTAATTTAATCACTAATTCTGAGGAGTTGGAGGAATTTTTACTCTTGTCCCTCCTTTACACACTTTCCCATACAAAGCAAGAAGCACAGAGAAAAATCTCAGAGAAAATAAGATGACTGTTTATAAGTTAACCTTTCTAGGCCTCAGTTTTTTCATCTATAAAGTGAGCTGAACATACATCACTAAAAGATTGCAAGCATTTCTTTTTTTTTTCTTTTTTTTTTTTTTGCAAACATTTCTATAACATTTTCAAGTTTCATATAAGCTGAACATAATTCAAAGGTTTGGGGCACATACTTTTCTTTCAGGAGACCTATGTTCAATTCTTGGTACCACCTGGTCCCCTTGGTACCACCAGGTGTGCCCTCTCACCCCCTAAAAATACCACATAATGTTCTAAAAATGCTACTTTCTTTTATTTCCTCCCTTCCCTTCCCATTCTCTGCTCATTGTCTCTCAAAAGGATAATATGATTTTTTATTCCAAACACAATCATTTGGATGTGAAAAAGAGTATACATTTTTAGATAGTTTTTAAAAACTCACCTTTTAAATGCAAGGGCCATGTGAACTAGTAACTCTTCAGTCTCCTACTTCATCTGGCAGGAGTAGGTTTTCATCCCAAAGCACAGGAGAGCAGTTTGGCCTTGACCTTTACAAGCTACTGCTTTGCATGAATGCACAAACAAAATAGCCATAAGGTCAAATAAGGGCTTGTCCAGGTCTTGTAATACTTGAGGGCCATGACCTTGTAGAAACAGATAGACTATTGAGAGAGGGGCAGACCGTTTTCTTTTCCATTTGTTCTCATTTAGCAGCATATCTTATTGACATTAAAATAGCAGAATTCCAGGTCTTAACTTTTTCTTCTTCACAATCTGACTTAACAATCCCCTTCTAATATTTTTCTTTGTGACCCCCCCTCACTCCTTGTCATACCAGTTGATTGTCTACTCTTATGCCATGGCCGTTATTTATGCACTTTTCACCTATAGCCCCTCTGGAAAACCCTGGAGGCCTATAATAGGCAATAGAGAAACAACACTATCTCCATATTGTTTCTATTTGAGAGAACAAAAATAAATGATATTACATAGAGGAATTTTATTCATTTGTGGACGTAATATCTCATTTTGACACATAAAAGCAAATTTTTATTTTCAGTTCTTGTTTGATCCCTGATATTACCTATACATCAGTAACATGCTAAAAAGTATCCCAAAATCAGAAGCTGGAGTTATAGTACTATTGGTAGAGTGTTTTCCTTGCATGCGTCCAACACGGATTTGGTCCCTGTTATCCTCCTCTGTGATCCCCCAAACCTTAACAGGATTAATCCAAATATAGAGCTAAGAGTAAACTCTGGGCACCTCTGCACATAGCTCAAAAACAAAACAAAAATATTGCAAGTTCAACAAATTACTAAATATAGGAACATCCATAATTATACAGTGTCTAACTTGGCTGTGAAATGGGGCGTTATATTTTGACTGTTAATTTTTTAATTAATAATTTTTATTTTGACCGAAGTGGATTACAAATCATTCACAGTAGTATTTTAGGTACATAGTGACATTGAATCAGAGGCATTCCCACCACCAATGTTGTTTCGATAAAGTAATTTGAAACTAAAATAGCTAGCATTTCTTGCTAAAAATGACTAAACGGGATAGGCTTGGAGCAGTAGTACAGCAGGTAAGGTAATTGCCTTTCACAGTCAACTTGGGTTTGAGCTCTAGCATCTCATATGGTCCCCCAAGCACCATTAGGGATAACTCCTGAGTGCTATCAGTGTAGCTCTGAAACAGAAACAATGAGCAAGGATACTACTACTTTATGGTCTAATGAACACTTTCAGATAAACCTCTTACTACTTCCTTATGGAGGACTAGAACTATGAATCTGGTTCTTCATCATTTTGGTCCAATAGTCTGTGCCAGGATCTGACTTTGATACTCACTATGATGGATTCTGGAAATGCAATGGAGACAGGGTAGGTGCAATACTTGCTTTCAGGAAGCTGCCATTGAAGTGTGAGGATAGTAAGCACTAATGAAATAGCTAATTGTATTGTCAATTTTGTCTCGTAATGACCTTATCATGAAGGAGAGCTAGAGGGTACCAAGGGAGCTTTACCTGGGAAAATCTATAAATCTAATAGAGTCCATATATAAAACCACCTCAGTGCACTAAACCCAGAAACTGTTGGAAATGCTTCACAACATCCAACAGAAACTAGTGCAAAATCCCTTTGAAAGACAACTGGAACTCATAGTTTGCAATTAAAATTAGAGTTTAATAATTCTATAGCTTCCAAGAAGCCTGCCTAGTGCAAGACTATGTTGGATACTTTTCTCATTCACTCGGGAAGCAAACTAATGACAGTGTCTCAATTTTTGTTTTTGTCTTCTGCAACCCCTCTGCCTTGAACAAAAGACATTACTTGGCCATATGTATTAGATACATTATAATACTAAATTGAATGATTGAATGAATACTAAATGACTGAGCTTGGGATCAAAATGACACCACCCAAAGAGCACTTTGTCTTCTATATCAGCACATAAATCAGGTTTTTTATTTTCTATCATTTTTTTTATTTTCTATCTTTCTATTCACAGATTCTTACAGAATTTTATCTTGCTTTCTTCAAATAATTAGTTACTTGATTTCTTCTACTTAGGTACTACTTTCTTTTATGACTTTTTCTCAACTAATTTATTAAGAAATCATTGCATGTCATGCATTCTTCTCTGTGCTGGAATATAACTATAAACTTTCTGAAGAGGCTGAACAGAATATTTGCCTCATTTTCAGAATCAGATGAAGTTGTAGTAATCAAGGTCATGCTTCTAGTGAAAAAATGAAATGCAAATCAATAGGATAGAATAGAGGTTGAAAAAAAACTGAATATATTTTGTTAACTCTGTTTCCAACAGAGTTAAAAGAAGTTCAGTGGAGTAGTAGTCTTTCAGAGTGGTACTGGAGTGATTAGATAAAAGAACTTTAAGTTTTATCCATATTTCATATTATCTACAAGGATTAACTCAGAAAAATATCATGTAAAACATTTTTTTTGCTTTTGTTTTCTTTTGGATGAAACCCAGTGATGCTCCGGGGTTACTCCTGGCTATGTGCTCAGAAATCGCTCCTGGCTTGGGGGACCATATGGGACGCTGAGGGAATCAAACCACGGTCAGTCCTAGGTTAACCACATGCAAGGAAAACGCCCTACCGCTGTGCCACTGCTCTGACCCGTCATGTAAAATCTTAAAAAAGTCTTTTAGAAGAACATTTTTATGCCCATGGGTCAAATATTTCTTAAATATAATACCAAAAACAATTTGTTAAAAGATAAATAAAAGATAATACCCTATTAAAATAAAAATGTATAGAATGCACAAAAGATCGATTAAGAAAGAAAAAAGTAAGTCACCATGCTCAAGGAAAATATTTTAAAATTATATGTTAGAGAACTAGCTAAATAAGTAGAATATCAAAAGAATTAGTGCTACAATCTACTCAACTAAGTCAAATAGCACAGGAAACAATGATTCTTTAAAAAGTAAAATATTTGGGGGCCCGGGAGATAGCATGGAGGTAAGGCATTTGCCTTTCATGCAAAAGGTCATCAGTTTGAATCCTGGTGCCCCATATGGTCCCCCGTGCCTGCCAGGAGCAATTTCTGAGCATGGAGCCAGGAGTAACCCCTGAGCACTGCTGGGTGTGACCCAAAAGCCAAAAAAAAAAAAAAGTAAAATATTTGAATAGACACTTCTTCAAAGAAAATACAATGTGATATATGTATAAACATGTTCAAAATAATTGATCATTATGGAAATGCAAATTTATGCCATATCACTGACTTCCACTAGAACGTCTAAAATAAATTAAAAATTCTTGCAATGTCAAGTGCTGGTGAGAATAGAGAGTTTCTAGAACTCTCATTTATTGCTGGCAAAAATAAAGATCATACAGCCACTATGGAAAACAATTTGACAGTTCCTCAGATAGTTAAATATTCACTTATCATGAGACTCAGCAATCCCACTCCAAGATATTTATTTACATAGGAAATGAAAACTGTATTTGAATATTTAATGCTGCTTTATTTGCAATCACCAAACACTGGAAATAGCCAAAATGACTTTCAAATGTAGAATGAATAAAGAAATTATGATCTAGGCATACAAGTAAAATTTTTTAGCAGTAAAAAGGAATCAAGGACTGATACATGTAAAATACAAATTTGTCTCATATGCATTATGCTAAGTGAAAAAAGTCAAACTCAAAGGGCTACATACTATATGCTTTCTTTTATATGACATGATGGGAAAAACAGCATGCTGAACTAGATTATAGTTTAGGGTGGCAAGGAGCCTAGCCATAAAGGGATATGTGGACATTTTTCAAAGTGCCAGAAATTTCTATGCTAGATTTTTTCATAACATTACACATGTCTGTGTTTGTCAAACTTGCTGAACTGTACTCTAAAAAGGGTGAACTTTGAAGAATGTGGAAACATTAAATGTATGAAAATTTATAATATACAAAAGAAACTATCAGGCTCTTGCCACCTTTAGAGAATCCCATGCTTTCTTTTGAATGTTTTCTAAGCTCCCCCCATTTTCCTCATAACTAATAAATAAAATCCTGCTTTTACTTTAAAAAATATCTAAAAGGATAGTAGTTAGCAAGTAAGAAGGACTGGAGAGATACAGGGACTAAGGTGCTTGCCTTGCATCCTGCAGACCCCAGTTTAAAGCCCCAGCACACCACATAGTGTCTTGAGCATTACCAGAGGTTATTACTTTATGCTGACTCAGGAATATCCTCTGAACATTGCCAGTGTGTCTCAAAACCAAAAAAAAAAAAAAAAGATTGCCTACAAGAAAAGTGACAAGTGACACTAAAGTGACACTATCAACACCCAGGAGTGTCATAGGTTCTAATTTATGTTTATTAGTGTGGGAGCATCAGGGAGTGGCTTGATTGGATGTACAAGCTGAATCTTCTACTAAAGAATAATAACGGTAAAGCCAAGCTCAGTAAACCGACTGATAACAAGAAGAGAGAAGTCAGTCAAATTTAACCTTTGCTATAAACCAATGGAAATAAGAGAAAAAGTCCTTTTAGTGAACAGAAATCTGGATCATCAGCTCAGATCTGAATTTAGGCTATGCATAATCAAACTTCCTAAATATAGACAGTATATTTAGATTTAAGGCTGTCATAAAACTTCCAGGAAAGAACGAGTAGTGATAAAAGGGAAGGGGGATGGAGAGTAAGGGAAAGAAGAAAACTAAATACAAATCAAACTTGTTCCTTTGGGTCTGGGTAGATTTTAATTACTTTGGTGTTACAGAATAACCTTTCTGTTTTAGGTTTGCTTAGAAGATAGTGACAAGTCAAAGCAATAAATAAAATGAAGTCCTGAGATGTCCTGAGAACTTGAACTCCAAGTTCATACTTCCATGTTTCACATATGCATTGTAAATTATACAAAGATGAGTTATTTTAAACAA
The DNA here is from genome assembly GCA_004027635.1 of Crocidura indochinensis. Lineage (NCBI taxonomy): Eukaryota > Metazoa > Chordata > Mammalia > Eulipotyphla > Soricidae > Crocidura > Crocidura indochinensis. The sequence goes on along the minus strand of PVKC010003176.1, from coordinate 13,556 downwards.
TTTTTCTAACTCAAATGTACATTATAATTTTATTGACTTATTTTTTCTTAGTGCTTACTGAGATGACGTTGCATAATTCTCATACTGCTGAAGCATAGTTATTTTGTCATTTTTTATTTTCCTTTATTATTTTCAGTAAAACCGGCATAGCTTTAATTGGGGGTATCTTTAAAGAAAAATTCATAACACCCTACCTCATGTTTATATGTAAGCATATGTATGACACAAGAGCATTAAAAATGATCTTCTGTTTGATGTTTTAGTGACCTTTTTGCAATAATTTCAACAAATCAGCATCTGCCTCCAAACTCAGAAATGTGCTAATGAATGTTTCATATTCATGCAGTTGAATGGTGGAATCATAAATACTCTTTGCTGACAATAATTGGTAATTCTATATGAGTAAAGAAAATAAAGGTGAAAACCTGTCTATTCTCTTAGATTTATGGTTAAAAAATCCTTTACATTATGAGATACGAATAAGGCCTCTCCTTTACTTTAAGCTATTTTCTATATGTTACATGTTAAGTGATGATCTTTCCAACAAGCAGGCTTTCCCAAACTATTCCTCTAAGAATGGATGTCACATCAGCAAGACAATCTAATGAAGCCTAGCTTGCTCTGTGGGAAAACTAGAATAAACAGCAACTACGTAGTCTCATCAGTTAGTCAGTCACCCACAGCTTTCAGCGTTCCACTCTGGTGCTTTCTATCACTCTGGCCACTCAGTTTGAAATAGCCTTCCCTTCCAATCCATTTCAACAAACTTTATCACTTGGATCACTGCAAGGTTCCTTTCAAATACACCCTCACCAGACATCTTGTTGACCACAGACACTAAAAGTAGCTTTTCTCATCTTTGACATTTTTTTTGACAGAACTATCTCCTGTTTCTCCTAATCTAATATGTTCCTGTGGCAATTCACTTCTTCACTCCTAAACATACACATATCTTTCTCTCTATTAATTTATTTTCAGTTTACCTGAATTTTATCAATTCTTTAATTTTCCATAATGCATAATAGTAGCATAATTTGTAGAAGTTGTGCAATAAATATGCACAGATAAATACATGTATTTATCCTAAAGTTAAAAATAATTGCAATCATGATTGACAAAAACTGTAAGCCCTGTATTATAGAAACCCTAAACTATGGGGAGCCTTTGTCAGTCTATAGAACTAGGCCAAGAGATAAAATCCAGGCCTTTTCCAGATTAAAAAATGTGATTCCATTTCCTACTCCATACACTCAAAAGACATGTAATATTCATTCTCTTCATCTTATTTGTAGAATTTTAAGTTCTTGTTAAATTACATATTTAATGGTTGCTATAACTTAATGAGTTATCATAGCCATGTGATGATCTTTGTCAAAAGGATTGAAAACAAATATTGGTGACCATGTGGAGAACAAGTAACATGAGTGCTCTATAAATAAGACTATAAATTTTTATAATTGCTATGGAAAATGGTATGAAATTTCAAATAGAGTAAAAATTCTATGTGATACAGAAATAGACATTTTATACTCTTGTTTCAAAGACTATGAAAACATTAACTGAAAAAATTATTTGCATCTTTCTATTCATAGCAGCATAATTCATAATAGCCAAAACCTAAACTCAATATATGACTTAATGAAGAAGCCATGACATATATATTCAAATGCTTACTACTCTGGAATTCAAAAGAACTTGCTTTTGAGGTCAAAATGGATAAAACTAAAGATTATTATGATAAGAAGTGAAATACAATTATCAAATGGTTTTATTTAAGAGGAATATCAATTACTAAAGCAAGCAAGCTGGAAATTAACACCAGGTCTAACATCTAGACTCAGTAAAAACTGGTGGTTGGAAGAAATAAAAGGTAGAAAATGGGAAGAATGAGCATATGGTGGTGAAGTGGTCCTAGAACCTTGGTGAAGGAGTGATGTCTGTTACACAGAGGGGTGAAGCTAAAATCCAGAAATTATATGATACTGTAATGGTGTGATATATCAATGAAAAATATTTTTAAATATGGGAGAGTTTGTTTCAATGTATGAATTTAGTGACTTTACTTTATCAATTACTAAAGCAAACAAGCTGGAAATTAACACCAGGTCTAACATCTAGACTCAGTAAAAACTGGTGGTTGGAAGAAATAAAAGGTAGAAAATGGGAAGAATGAGCATATGATGGTGAAGTGGTCCTAGAACCTTGGTGAAGGAGTGATGTCTGTTACACAGAGGGGTGAAGTCAAATCCAGAAATTATATGATACTGTAATGGTGTGATATATCAATGAAAAATATTTTTAAATATGGGAGAGTTTGTTTCAATGTGTGAATTTAGTGACTTTACCATTTAATCAAGCCCTAAAACTCTATCTAGAAATGATTAAGAATAAACTGTGATTGCTTGTTAACTTTGTGTGAGTGGTCGGGCAATTGCATTATCATCGTATTTGAGAACAAACAAGTGTGACCTCAGAGTACATGAGACCATGATCTTCTCCACAAAGGGAATAAATCAACAAAACTTATCAATGAACTGGAAATAAACTAATTTTACCCAAAAGACACACCCTGTAAAAAGTAGGGTTTTAATCCAAAGAAAGAAATGGGTATAAGACAAGAACCAATATTCTCCACTCTACGAGCTGTGTATGAATGATACAATTTCAAAGCTGATGCCTATCTTCTATTTTCACAAGATAATATAGCTTGTTATACCATAGTGATCCATGCATGTATCTCTACCTTCTATCACTTGCAAGTGCTGCAAAGAGAAATCTGAAAATTTCCCACAGGACTCAGCCTAGGAGCTTACACATATAAAGTGCTAAAGAAAAGTTTGTTCATTATAATTGAATTTTCATTATCAAATCCACTTAATTGGAGAGGTCAGCAGTTGGCCATGCTCAAGGCAAGCAGATAATGCATTTTCACATTGATCTAACTATCAAATGACTTTTGTAAAACCTCCTTGCCATGGAAAATAGCATGAAATCACATATTGACATAGGCCAATGTGAAGTCCCAAACTTATGTTATAACTGTCTTATAATCAGTATCCTTGTCATTTACATTAACGCCACATTTATTTTATGATTTAACATTTCCATAATATTTTTTAAAACATCACAGAGCCATAAAACAAAGCTGATTATATAATTTATACCACCCTGTGGAAAAAGTGTATGAAGAGATTTATCCCCAGCTTCAAACTCCTTTTTTTAATCAACATTTTGCCTCAACCCTTGGTGGACAACTGTTTCCTCTAAGTAATATTTGGAAAAAATATTCTCAATGGTTGGATAGAAAGTGGGTAATAGGACCCCGCAAACTTTTCCACAAAATTGGATATCTGCTTGATATTCCCCCAAGTAGATATTCCCCCCAAGCAGTTGGATGTGTGTACCAAGAACTCAAAAGGAGCTGGATCTGGGAGGAGAGACTGGAGAATGGCAGAGCCTGTGGATGATAATTAAACCACATGTCTGACAAGGCCCTTGAAAGATAATGTAAGGAAAAGAGAGCCAGAGCAGAAAATAATAACAATTAAAATTCAGAGAGATTAGAAGGAGTCAGCAAGAAAGGTAGGACAATGTATTCTGTAAAGAGGAATAGGGTCTCATGAGACACACAAAAAAGGTAATTGCTTTAAGGAAAATGAAGGAGGGATATTCTTTCAAATGTGACTACAGGATAAAATACAATATAAATATATTTGACCATAGTAAGAGATAAACAGAAAGTATTGATGATCTTCATATGAGACATCTCAGACCTAAAGAGGAATAAAAGAAGTGGCAAAGTAGGAAAAGTTATTTTAGGTATATTGTCCAAAGAATTTTGATGTGAATGACAAAAAATGGAATGAGAGTTGAATTCTGGTACTGGAATCTCTATCTTGACAAAATTATTCCTCATTTAGTCCATTATTGATTAGATTCTGCTTCCTACCTGATATTTCTATTGATGTTGCTGCTGTTGTTTTTGTATTGAGGCCATTCCATGTTCTGTGTTTAGGGATCACTCCTAGCAGGATAAGAGGACCATACAGGGTTCTGGAAATCAAACCAGAATTGGCAATGTGCAAGGCAAGTGTCCTATCCTCTCTACTATCTCTCTGACTACCTCTTGGTCTTTATAGTTGACATCTCCTTGGTTTTCAGTCAAGTCTAAAAAGGTAATGTGCTACCTTCCAGACAACTCTGAGAACCAAATTCTCCCTCTACCAGAAATCTCCACTTAAAGTTTGATTAAACCATCAAACCAGAAGGTATACAGAAAGAAAAAAAATACTAGATACTTTTCATAAAATCCAGCCAACTTAAGGATTCAATTCAGCCAGTGACAATACTATGTCCCCTAAAAAAGATAAACACCAAGGTAAAGAATGACATAGGTAAAAAAGTCAAGCACCTCACATTTGTGAGGTCACATATTGCGTCACATATTGTGACAATAGTCACAATGCTTTAATTTATTTCATTTCTAATTGTCAATAATTCACATGTTCAAAACACATTTTATTTTTTAATTTTTGGTAAGAAGGGCTTGTGATTTACAATACTGTTAATGATGATTTCCCATGCACATAATTCCAGCATCAAATCCATAACCATGTACCCACCTCACTTCCCTAATCCCCAATGTCCCTTTCAAACCCCCAAAACAACTCTATTGTGTGGGTAATTTCTCTCATTAAGTGGCTTCTGTTTCTTACCTTCAGACTTCAAGTCCACACTTCCCAAATAAATTAGTTTTATGCATTTCTTATCTATTCTTCCATACCACATGCAAGATATAAATATTCTTCCCTCTCCCTAACTCTGGGCCTCACTGATAGTAAGCTTTACATTCTAGTTTGTCAGGAGTTTGACAACATGGAGAGAGGTGATTTCTGCATCTTCACCAAACAGCTGCTGAATTCATGATAACTTATTTTTAGGAAAGCAATTGCTTATTAGGTAGCAGGTCCACCTAATACATATACTCTAAATTGAGTTCTCATGTGTCTAGGCCTGACTGTCAAGTGGGATGGTCCTGTGAAGAGACAGAAGGTGCCTGTGAGAACAAAGATAGGAAACATGACATTGATGCCTAAGCATTCCTACACAAGCTTCCAGGGTCTGTTATGGAACCTAGTCACCAATGATAGGATGACTTGCTATGGCCCATTGCTTCCAACACTTCTGGGAAGGCTCTGCCCTCCTGCCAGCAAATCCACAGGGATCCTTGGCTGACTCAAGCTGAGTCAGTCAGCTGCCAAGATCACCACCTGTCCCCTGTCAAAATTGACTTTATTTTGGAAATGTCTTCCCCCTGTCCGACCATCCTTGCAATGCTTCCCTCAGGACTTGCCCTGTAGTCACATCCCCATGCTGCTGGTTTGATGTCCCACTACCAGCTGCATGGCTGAGCCCTTCTTCTCACAAGGGGCATGTGCTTCTTGAATGTGAACCAATTCCAATAAAAAAAATAGGATCTAGTTTTTTAAATTACCATCTGACATGCCAAGTGAAGTAAAGCTCATTTTCAAATGAATCCCAGCTGTCATAATAGTATTGTGCCTGGATGGCTCCATCAACACAGAAGCAAGAAGGGCAATTTTATTTCATATTTGACCTGATAACAGGAATTGTGATTAGAAATCAACTTGAGACACTTATAACAGCTTCTTATAATCACATCAATTAACATTTGTACATTGCTTTACAGTGTATAAAGTACTTCTATGTACACTGTCATAATATGTTAGGGAACGATGGTAGCTATGAGAAGAGAACAAAACTGAATTATTCTATTGCTTAAGCTTAGAAACATGCATGAAACAGAAAAGGTTCTTAAAAAAGGAAATATCAAAAGCAGACCACAGAGCTAAGTACAAAAGAGTAAGCATTGCCAGAGCAAAGCCCAGAGAGGCTAAAATGAAAACACTGCCAATTCAAGAGAGACACATCATGGAAGGAAGGTCAAGCCAAGCTTTTATAGCAAAATGTCCAAGACTGAGAGCTTTTGAACAACCATTTGGCAAGAGTAAGTTGTTTACTCTTTATTGCATAGGTGAAGCATTGTTTTTTGCAACTGCAGATAAATCATAGAAGTGCATGGGCTATATGTTAGACTCATGCTCAGCTTCCTTTTGGGCTACATTTTTAGACAGTCTAGTCTGACAGCCCTTTCCACATTTAATACTTTTCTGGAGAGAATTCACAGGCACTGAGTTCAACCTGTTCCATCACTGGGAGCTTGGAATAAGCATTTTTCTTAGCTATGATAATTCAGTAACTGCTAATAATTGCATAACTACAGAGCAGGTATTCATAGTTATCCTTTGTCTCAGAGCTTGAGCTGCATGATAGATGCACATAAACTGAAGAAATTCAAAGTAATTCAATAATTCATTCAGGTCCTTACTATGGATGCCAAGCAAAATTCTCAGTCTCCATCATTGGATGATATCAATTTATCAAATAGAGTTTAATATAGGGACCACCCAAAGAGGTCCTGTACCTCACACTAGCAGTATTGAAGAACAGTAGAGTCACCCAATAGAAGGTTTTGGAGGGAAGTGGTCATGGTGCCAAGGATCAAATTCAGGGCCTTGAGCTCCTTGTAATTCAGGTTAGCTTCTCTCTCTGACTTTGTTAGGTTGTATCTTGTAGAGATTTTTAGGAAATATTTTTTTAAGTTTCTGTCCCCAAGAAATCACACAGAATTGCCTTGATTTTATCTTTCTCTCATTGCATTTGCCTTTAGGTTTCCTGGCGTATGTAGATACTGACTTCTTGTTAATGGAATGAAAATTGTCTTCAACTTCAGTGAGATTCCATTGTTGTTGAACTGATTCAATCAGATTTGTTTCATATAAGTTTTTCCTGTATAAAGAGACTCTACTGATGAGAACATGAGGATTGAATTGTTGAAAAGGCTGATACTGTCTTTGGAAAGTAAATGTGTGGGAATGTTCAAGTCTTGCTGACCTGATTAAATGTGATACTCTAGGCACAAGTGCATCAACATAATCTTATTTGATTCCTGGGTTAAAAGAATATCCCCGTATCTGACTCTTCTCACTGCAAGTAGCAATTAGATTTCATTCTCTGTTTTTTCTCTTTTCAAAACTCCCTTCCCTCCAGAAAGCATGCCTGCCTTATTATAATTGAACACAAATGCCTCAAGGCCAAGTTGTTCTAAATTCTTGAAGAAACTAGAGTTGGGTCATTCTCAGCAGCACATATAATGGAGATGGGCTTTCCAGAATAAAGATCAGATATAGAAACGGAGCAGGAAAACTTAACATTGGTCTAGCAATTTTAGACTACATTATGAGGCAAATTAGTTTGTTGGAGTTATAATAATACTAAACCTCCAGTTACTCCAAACTCTGTAGAACCCAGAAGACAGATAATGAGGTAAAGTATAAAGGGAAATTGAATTAGGGGAAGGGAAGAAGAAAGGGAAATTTTAAGTGCAAACAAAGAAAATGTAAGAATTTATAAGTAACCTTTTCACAAATGGTTGAAAATTATATATTATCTATGGCTCTCTATATCTCGGTCACTAGTTCTCATATTCATCCATACCTGGCTTTTTCTGAAGAGATTTAAGTTAATTTCCAAGGATAAGGAATACATATTGTCTAAGATAGTTCAGATAAAATGTAACTGCACTGACTAGCAATCACAATGATGGAATAAAAAGAGTGGGATTTACTATACATACTTGCTTACACTAAATCACTATGTCTAAAGGAATGTCTGAGACAGAGTTAGTGACACATTCTGATATAGTCTTGCTACCCCTAGGACTCTGTCCTGTGGCATGTATTTTTTTTCTCCTGCCCTGCCTCTTTGGTTTTATCTTGCATGGATTGTAAAAAGCCTATTGGTTTTATAAAGTAGTCATATATCTTTATACATATAGAGATACGCAAGCGATGAAGCAGGAAGGCAACCCTAAATATGTGCATTTGTGAAAACTTTGTATTAAAATCCAAAGCAAATATAGCTTCCTTTTCGCAAGGAAAATTACAGAAGAAAAGTCCAACTACAGAAAATACCTTATTAAGGTTAGAAAACATTAATTCTTTAGAGTTCAAAAAAATAGCAAATTTCAACATTATTTTCTGGTAAAAGGAGAAAAAATATCAGATTTAAAAATGTGTTGATGGGGCCTATGGGATTCTTTTCTTATCTGACATCTCCCTCTACTGACAGTACTCACTTTCCCCTGGCAACCCAGCAGGGATGTTCTTTGAAAATGACATGGCAGGAAAACTCCTTTGAGCCTTTGCACACAGAGTGGAAAAGCACTAGAGGGAAGATCATAGGTCCATTTGGACTTAGGGAATTGGAACCATCCAAGTTCAGTCAGCAACAGGATCTGCATGTCTGGAGTTCAGAAGAAAGACCTCAGACAGAGAGAAAAGTGGAAGGGTGGTCAGTGGGAGTAGATAAAAGCAAAGGAAAAGAGAGGAGAGCACCAGAAACTGCAGCTCTCAGACATAATTGTCTGGCAGAGAGGTAAGAACAAACAAATCCAGTCTTCTATATTTTTCAAGATTGGGATACTTATTATTTTATTGTTAAGAATTATTGGAATTTTTATTGTTATAAAATTATTACTAATGATGAGTGATGATTCCACAATGTCTGCTTTTTGTTTGTTGGCTTTGTGGCCATTTCTGGCAGTACTCGGAGCTCACTCATGCCTCTGCACTCAGGGATCACTTCTAGTGGGGCCTCAGTGACCATATGGAGTGCTGGAGATTGAATCCAGGTTGGCATACAGGCAATTGCCCTATCCATTTAAACTCTTTCTCTGGTTCCAATGTCTGTTTTTCTTTATATAATTCATTCATACATTCCATGTGATATAGTCTGTCCGCTTACTTATTCATCCAGCAAATATTTCCCTGTGAGAATCCCATGAGACAAATATGCTCATGGGATTTGCTAAGTTACCCACTTCAACAAAGTATTTTTCACGTACACACACACACACACACACACACACACACACACACACACACACACACACACACACACATACACATACCTGATATAATTCCTTGATAACATAGACTGTATTTTATTTTTCTCCTCTCCTTTTCCCTAGCAAACATTTTAGGAAGCTTTCTGTATGGTAAATGTAGTGTCTTATGTGTGAAATCTCTTTAGATAATGGATCAGTTGCATTACCATTCCAATCTATAGAAGTGGAAACTGAGTGGCCGGGCGGTGGTGCTAGAGGTAAGGTGCCTGCCTTGCCTCTGCTAGCCTTGGACTGACCGCGGTTCAATCCCCCAGTGTCCCATATGGTCCCCCACGCCAGGAACAACTTCTGAACGCATAGCCAGAAGTAACCCCTGAGTGTCACCGGGTGAGGCCCAAAAACAAATAAACAAACAAACAAAAAAAAGAAGTGGAAACTGAGGTTCAAAGAGATATAAAGCTGTACAAAACTATATAGCAAGTGTGTGATAGAACCTGGCCTGTAATCAGGGCTCTCTGAAATACTAAGAGAAACACTAATATCTTAAATACTAAGAACAATGGAAGTATACACGTTTTATCCTAAATAGCACAGAAAAAAAAAAAACTACTGTGTTGTTCATTGGAATGAATCAAATGGTAATCGACTTACCTACTTGCCATTTCAGATGATCAAGCTTATTGTTAAGTTTTTGTTCTCAAGCTATTTATTTCCCGTTAGTGAGTGAGTGAGTGAATAAGTAAGTGATGATGCTTGGATTTTGATTGTGATCATTTTGATGTAGAGTCTATGACATCCATATTATTTGGGGCAATAATTATGGGAGAAACATTGGGATGATTATAAAATATTTTTATACTTTCCTCACCCCAAATCCTATATAACCAATAATATTAAAAAAAAAATAAACCTTTTTGGGCAAGTTCTGGTGTCTGAGTGATTCCCAGGGCCCAACATATTTTCAGAGCCTTGAAGACAAGGGGCAACACCCCAAAATATGGACTCATTTTCCACTCTACTTTCATTGGTCGAGCAGCTGCCATGAACAAAGGCCGCATCTCCCGATACCTGGCAAACAAATGCAGTATTGCTTCACAAATAGATTGCTTCTCTGGGGTGCCCGCAAGTGTGTTTGGTGAGAAACTTCGAGAGCAAGTTGAGGAGCGGCTATCCTTCTACGAGACAGGAGTGACTCCACGGAAGAATCTGGTTGTCATGAAGGAGGCAATGGCTGAGGCAGAGGAAGCGGCTGCTGAGATTGCCAGAAAACTGCAGAAGGAAGAGAAGAAACGCTTGAAGAAGGAAAAGAAACGCTTAGCCTCAGCTGCCCTTGCCTCTTCAGAGAACAGCACCCCGGAGACTGCGACCCCTGAGGAGTGTGAGGAGCCAAATGAAAGGCCCAAAAAGAAGAAAAAGGAAAAAAACCGGGAGGTACCTCAAGAGAACGGGATGGATGAAAAACCCTCTGTCTCCAAACCCAAGAAGAAAAAGGCATTTTCCACGGAAGAGCAAATTAATGATGATCTTGAAGAGACCACTGTCACTGTTAGTCTTCCCAAGAGGAAGGGGTCACCATCTAGTGATCTGGAAGAAGCCGAAAACAAGGTTTCCAAGAAAAAGAAGCGGAAGTTCTCCCTTAAGGAGGAACCACTCAGCAGCACTGAAGAAACTGGCTGCAGCACTAAGAGCAATGGATGGCAGTGCCAAGAAAAAGAAAAGGTCACAAAAACAATCTCAGGAAGACAAAAAGGACACTTTGGTGACACCCTGTACCCCCAATAAAGACAAATTTAAATTCCACCAAAAAACAAAAACAAAAACCTTTTATTTGTGTCTGTCTATAGTTTTATAAACTGCCAGTAGCTAAAGAAAAGAAATAATGTGTTTGTCAGGAAGGACCAGGAGTTCCTCTTTAACCTTGGTAGCTGCTTGCCAAGGCTTTGGAGACATATAATGGATTCAAATCCTTTTTTTTTGTTTGTTTGTTTTTTTTTGGGGGGGGCACACCCAGCGGTGCTCAGGGGTTACTCCTGACTGTCTGCTCAGAAATAGCTCCTGGCAGGCACGGGGGACCATATGGGACACCAGGATTCGAACTAACAAATTTGGTCCTGGATTGGCTTCTTGCAAGGCAAACACCGCTGTGCTATCTCTCCGGGCCAGGATTCAAATCCTTTAAGAGTGTTGTTTGATACTGTTGTTCAAATTGATTAGGATTAGATTTAAAAACACATTTATCTGCTACCCTTGAACAATAACCTAGATCTAGACCTTTCTGAATGCTACTGGTTAAATAAAAACAGTCTTTACAAAGTAGATAGTGAGCATCAGATGAACCATTTACTAAAGATGGAATCTTCATGCATGCCCATATACACATGAGAATTTCCTGCAAGGCTCGCCTACTTGCGGATTTAGTCGAAGTGCTCTAGCATAAGGCATGCGAATCTCCCTTTGTAATGATGTTTGTATGTTAGGCACAATTTCTGATTATTTCTGTGGCAATTTTGACAGTGGCTTGTTCCTACCACTACCATCACTGTGACTGAGTTGGACACTTGAAATTGTGTTTTCAGTGTGGTGACTGCACTAGTTTTCTTTCATTCCCTCTCTGCCCCAACCCTGACAAGAAAATGTAATAGCACATAGTTAGTAATAATAGTTGCTTTGAATTATTAATTCACAATAGAAAGGTTGATTTTTATTTCTCTCTTTGCTCCATAAGAAATGTTTTCTCTTCATTTTGGGATTCCAGGACTCTTGCTTTTTCTTTTACTTTTTTTTTTTAACTTCAATGGTTTGGCACAAACCAACTTTCGTTGATTTGGTATTTCCACTGTGGATAAACTTTCTGCCTTTGGAAAAAGCTTTGTTCATGTATGAGGCACTTTTAACCTGCAGGATTTCCATTTAGCTTAATTGGCATATTTATGTATTGAGATGGGTGCCTAGAGGGCTTGAGCTATAGCATCTTTTGTATAATCGACAAAAATGAAATGAGCTGTTCTCACAGTTGTGTGCCCTTCAGTCATGGGGTGCAGTAAAAGGCTCATCATTTACAGGCTGTGAACACTCAGGAAGATCAATAGGCATAAAGCAACCCGGAGTCATTTAGAAAAGCAAAACTTGAGATTTTCAAAGCCCAATTATTTCAGCAGCTTGCCCATTACTAATTCCCTCTTAAATTCTTCCCAGACTTTGGTTTCTTCTCCTATGTTAAGGGAATGGCCTTCTCTACTCCTGATGACTCATTCTCTTATGGTTAAGCTAGACACCCTTCTCCTGAAGGTCAGATAGTTTATAAACTCTGGAGGCTCTAGTCTGGAGTCGGCCTCCTCTGATCACCAGGCCCACTGCAGTCTTTCACTTTTCAGTTCTCTTCTGAAGCCTGCAGTGCTTTGAAGGCAAGTGTGGAAATTGATTCTTATTGGTTTAATATAGCTATAGTTAATGGCTTATAGATTTTTGTATAGTCTGGCCCATGAGGCATGTCTATTAAGTCTCAATTAAGGTTGACAGAGGAAAGAGGAGATCAAAGGGCCTGGGACAAAGACAAGATTTTCTTCCAAGTTAAACTGAAAAAAGTCTCTTTAACAAGGACTGTTTTTCCAATTGTATTTCCCCCCTTTCACTTAGCTGGTCTTGCTGTTCTAACAACAAGGGGTTCTTCTACACTTTAGTTGAAGGCCTTGCATATGAGCTCTCTAAGGGGTCACACTCCAGCAAGGGCACACGTTGTGGTTGCAGTCCTTGTGAGGAGTCACTGGCCAGAGGCTGTGATGGTGCTCACATAAGCGCATGCTGGGACTGTGCTCCTGGCCACCGTGTTAAACACTTCAGTTGCAGAATTTTCACAAACTTCAAGACCAAACATACAGGTGATAGTTGAAATCCCAGATAGCAGAGACACTGAATCCTGCTCCATACATGCTGAGCTGAGACCAGGGTTCAAACTTATGGTCTCTTGTTGGCAAGGTTGCCACTTAACTATCTCTAGCTCCTCTCTTACAAGAATTTTCCAGACTTCCTGAAGACTAGAGAGAGATTAAAAAAGGAATATTTTGATAAAGTTATAAGAATTTGATCTCAGAGCTGAAATTTGCTTTTCAGAAGAAGGACTAGTGATGTCAGAATTGCAAAAATAGTCTTCTGGGGTAAGTTGTAAATACAAATACAGGTGGATTTGCTGTACTTGGGAGCTTCTAGCTCCACTTAAGATGGTTATAGTTGGTTGAACTGTGTTCCTTCCAATAGACCTTTACTTGGGAAAATCTCCCTTACATATGTAACTAAAGATTTCTATGTGAAAACTTTGATATTTGGGGATATTTCTAAGTCCAATGAAGAGAGAAAAGGAGGAGCCAGAGCAATAGTACAGCAGAATGGGCATTTGTGTTGGATACACCCATGCTGGGTTTGATCTTCAGCACCCCATGTGGTCCTCCGAGCCTACCAAGTACTATTCTTGAGCACAAAGTCAGGAGTGAGCCCTCCAAAAAGAAGAAGAAGAAGAAGAAGAAGAAGAAGAAGAAGAAGAAGAAGAAGAAGAAGAAGAAGAAGAAGAAGA
>PVKC010003175.1:0-39913 GCA_004027635.1 Crocidura indochinensis | reverse complement strand
AGGAGACCTGGCTGCCAGAAGCAAAGGGTCTTCTCTCTGGGAGATGTGAATGCTGACAAGTGCTTGAGGCTTATTGCTGACAGACTGAGCTATTTCACACTTTCAGATTTCTAGATCTGCCTGTAAGGAAGGTGAGGGCTGGGGTTATGCACCATACAGGGTTTACAGACTGCTTTTCCTTTCACGAACATGAATATATCAATGATGGGGGGGGGGTGTGTGTGGGGAGTGTGCGGGTGGGAGGAGGGACAGAAGTGAGAGGGGAAAGTTAGAAGGAAAACTAGAAGGCATTTAGTTAGTATTTGCTTTATTTTTTAAATCTTTGGGAGAACATATTCCAGCCTCTTTTTATTTTTTTGGAAAAAAAAACATTATCAATTCAAATGCTAAGAAAAATAATAATAACTACAGGATACAAAGAGCTGGCGATGCACTTGTGTTTCATATCATTTAAACCATATCATTTAACGTCCGCTGTGCTTCCCAAACAGTAAACTTCTGAACTGCTGGTTCATTCGCTCATAGCAAGATCATAAAGGGATTTCACTTTATTTGCAGTTCTAAATTAATAAAGGCTCCATCACCCTCGACCTGGCTGATACATTGAGATGGGAATAGGGTGTTTCTGAACGTCGGGGGAGTGATGTCCCTTTTCTTTGCAGCCAAGGTCAGGCTCAGATGAGAGTGTGCTTCTTGGCCAGGCAGCCCTGGACACGTAGAGTAAGCGAAGTGCTTCAGTTCTGATTCCACTGATTCAACCCCGACTTGTACCCACTGCAGCCCACCCCTCTCTTCCTACTCTCCTTTACACCTTGGTTTCAGAGCCCTCACTTTATAAGTGCTCAGAGAGGGGGATGGTTTTCCTGTCTCAAGTCTCAGCCAATGCTAATACCCTGACATTCCTCTGGGAGGGAAATGTGGTTACAAGGCATATCTGACTTGGAGGCCTTCCAAGATACCTGGTGCCAAGGGGCCAGGTTTGAATAAAACAGGCATGAAAGCAGAAGTCCCATCTTTAGGACTAGAGCGAGTCATACACCAAAGAGGCAAAGATTTGTTGCAATTTGATTTTCAAGGAGCGACAGAAAAAGAACCAACCACTGCAACTGGGAAGTCTCACTTTGGAAGAACTAGCCCTTTCTTTGTTTTTGCCTTCCTTTCCCTTTACGCCTTTTCTCCTCAATTGTGCTTTTGTTGGTGGTATTTTGACAAGCTGTTTTTTCTCTCCTCTGCGTGTGCGCTAGAATTTGATCTAATTGTCCGGCTGTTCTAGCTTCATTGGGCATTATTATTAGGGAGATGAATGGGAAAGGGGGGTCAGAGTTCAGTGAGAAGGCGTCTGCTCACTTGCACTGCATAGTAGAAGTGCTCAGAGGTGTTCTTTAATAAAAGCTTGTCAGAGATTTCCGCAGAACAGATCCTCTTCTTTCCTTAAAAAAAAAAAAAGGTGAAGGTGATCTAACATCAGTCCTTCCTACAGGGACACTGAAACATAAAAAGAGTTAGGAAAATTCTTGCAGGGTCAGGGCGTACCCAGCTCTGGAGGTCTTTGAGTTGGATGGAGAAAAGAGTAGAAAGCCGGGTTGATGAAACAGTACGGAGATTAAAGAAGCAAGGCTTTGGATACATCCTCACCTCTCGCCTGTTTTGCTCTCAGAACAATTCCACCAAGAAGAGTTTCCACTCCACTCGTAAAGCCTCCCCTGGCCTCAGGTTACTGCAGCATCGCCATGACGGGCTCAGGTTCTCTTCCTGGACTCCTTGGTGGTGGCTACTTCTTCCATTCCCCAAATGGCCAGAAGTACTCCCCACTGCAAACCCGGCAGAATTGCTCCCACACTGGAAGCCAAGGGCGGGCGACCATGGATCTTTTGTTCTTTTTGCCTTCTGGAATTGGGTAAATCTCTCCAACTAAACCTAGTTTTACACTGAGTCCTCCGTGAACTCACCTTCCTTGCAGCCGTGCTTTGTTCTTTGCAGAGGGGGGAACGCGAGCCCCGCCCCTCTTCGCCCCAGCAAACCTGTTTGGGGGCACCACTCGAGTGCCCAGCTGCCTTGGGCTAGAGAGTGGAAGTTGGGAGAGGGGGGAGAAAGAAGCACCAACCAGCAAACTCGTGCACATTCAGGCGCGCCCTACGCGTGCAGCCCCGCGGGTTCTGCTGGAGCCTCGGGGGAGATGCAGCGAGGGCTCACGCAGCGCAAAGAAGCCAGGGGAGAAGCGCTGTCCCCGGGAAGCCGGGCGCCAGCACGACAAATACCCCGAAAGGAGAGTCTGCGCTTGGCGGACTCGCAGCACACGCGGTTCTTCAGGGGACGGCTCGGGGATCCCGCCACCGGTTTCCTCGAACTCCCCTCAAGCAGGGCGCACCTTGGCTGCCAGGGTTTTCCCGGCGTCGCCTCCGGGAAACCCCGCCGTGCCCCCCTGCAGCTCCGGGGTGCCGAGTTGAGCTTGTGACCACCCTCCCCTGCAGGCTTCCCTCGCCCGGCCGGAGCACCCCAGATGCTCGGGGTCCCATTCTGAGCATGCGCAACCGGCGCCCCTAGACTCCCCGCCTCTCGCTCCTTCCTTTCATTAAACCAACCGGGGAGGGAGATCCTGGACCCTGGACCCTGGGCAAGCGGTGCAGCGAGGAGGAGGAGGAGAAGGCGGCTGGTAGACGTGTGCAGGGATGATGGGCGGCGCGGGGAAGCGGTGATCCCGCAAACCCCCCTCCCCGCTGGCGCGCGTGCACACACAGCATTCACACTTGCACACACGCACACACACATCCACGTCCGCACACGCCTGCGCCGCACGCTCGCCGGGTCGTTCTCCCACGCAGGCGGTATGCAGCAGCAGCAGCAGCAGCAGCTCAGCGTTCCCGCGAGCCGGGCGGCCCACTAGGGCAGGGCGCACGGGTGGACGGACGCGCCAGCCCGGCCGGAGGTGAGTGGGGCGCGCCGTGCGCTGCCGGACGCTCCAGACGCTCGGACTGGCAGAGGGGCAGTTCTCCCGGGGCCCGGTGTTGCGGTACAGGTGGCCCCGCAACCCAGCTCGTTCGTGGCTGGCCAGGTACAGATGAAGGCTTGCGCCCAGGGCTGTGCTGGCGGGGTGGTAGTGGGTGCGAGAGGAGAGGGGAAAAGACAGGGGAAAGGGCGCTGCCTGGTGGGTCGCTCCCCGCGAGGTGTCAAGCTGGACCCCGCTGAAAGAGACACCCTCGCCGCTCGTAAACTTTCCGCCCCTGTCATTTAGGGAAGCGTGGAAACAAAGGGGGCGTGGAGGCGTCTCCGTCCCATTCCACCCTCCTGACCACATGCCTCGCAGTTGCCCGAGCCGGCTTGCCGGCTTTCGGGGTCGGGGGGCGCCCTGCAGTTGGCGGTTGACGAGTCTTTCCGCCCTGGTAGGGGGTCCACATGGAGCACCCCTGATTTGCAAGCTTGGCCTTGGATTTCCCGCAGGCGTGGGCACCTGTCATGCTCCCGTCCCTCTTTGCATCCTTCTCCCACCCGCCCCCTAAACCCCTGCTCTTGGGGTGCATTGCCCCTGCAATGTGTGGTTGTCATCTGGAGAATTAACAGTAATAGCCGTCGTTCTTTATTGAGCACCCAGAATTGATTCGCTCTAGAGCGGCTTGGGTCCCAGGGACGGTAAATGATGACTTACTGAAAGGTTTGCCATTATCACCTCCTAGAAATGCTGAGCGCCAGGGTCCCTCCTCCCCAGGGAAGGTGCTGCCTGCACGCGCACCCCAGTGGCTGGAGCTGGAGTAGAGCTGGAACCGGGCTGGGGACTGGTGTGATTGCGGCTGGATATATTTTATTTTATTTTATTTTATTTTTTTTTGCCTTGGAGGGTTTGTGCCACACACGTGTGGAATATATGGTGGATTCTGGGTTATTCTTTTTGTTTGTGGGGTTACCATTTCCCCCTTTCAACCTCTTTTCCAGGCAGAGATTCGCTGCAGGCTGAGACCTATCAGGAGTACTCTGGCATCTTTCTAAATGGCCCTTAGATTCTAGAGGGAAAAAAAATTCTTTCTCCTTCAAAAAGAATTCTTTAAGATGTCAATCCTTGGGGAGGGGTCTCCTGGTGAGGTGCTTCTGCAGCCACCTAGGAAAGGAAAGCCATCAGTTCAATGGCCTTTGGGGGAAGCAAAGATTGATTGGATCAGGGATGAGGAGTCCAGGGCTGGGACAAAGGGGGAGGAAAGAGGGACAGACTAGGGACATTGAATAGAGGTGTGACTACAGGACAATTTAAAGGCAGGGGACAGCCAGTGTATGGCTATTTTCCCTATAGTAGATTCCCTTTCCCTGATCTCATTCATGTAGCTTGTCCACTCTTCCGAGATGACTTTTCTCCTTAGTGATAAATAATAAAAATCAGTTCAGGATTCAACCTGGAAGGTATGTGTGTCGTCACATCAGGACTGTGAGTCTCCTGATTATTCCTGAACTGACTTTAATTATTTATGACAATCACTGATGAATTGTTTGCATGTAAATGTGGGCACATCTTCCACCTTGACATTTTGGGTGGGATGGCTACCCAAGAGGTAGCCCTTCTTTATCTTCCCAACCCTTGGATTTGTAAGATAAGTCCGTGGTGAACCTGGTAGCCAAACTAATGCTAACTGGCAAAAGCACTGGGAGCTGAGATTGAGTATCAGTGACTCTGGGCTGTCACCTGAAGATGACAAGTAGCTGTCATTTCTTTGTTGCTTTGGGGACTTAGTTTATTGTTTGTTTGTTTTTTAACCTTTGTTTTGAAACTTCCTTGAAGTTAAAAGAAAGTCTGATATGCACTAGGTTGATTGCAAAAGTTCACTCATAAGGGGTCCTTGACTCCTAAGTCTTCATAGCCAAAGCTAAACTTTTCAAGAAAGAACAAAAAAGAGAGAAAGAAATTTGGATAAAGATATTGTTAAAATATATTTGCTTGGGGCCCTGGAGATAGCATGGAGGTAAGGCGTTTGCCTTTCATGCAAAAGGTCATCGGTTCTAATCCCGGTGTCCCATATGATCCCTCGTGCCTGCCAGGAGCAATTTCTGAGCATGGAGCCAGGAGTAATCCCTGAGCACTGCCGGGTGTGACCCAAAAACCAATATATATATATTTGCTTTTCTATTTTGATAAGCATTTACAAAGAATAAAATGTGAAAAATATTTTTTAAAACGAGTGAAATGAAGACCTTTCCAAAATATTTTTAAGTTGAAATTGGCATATAAAATAAGTTTAAGTATAGTATAAGTTTAAATATAATTTTTGGCTTATGCCCTTTTAATTTCATGATGAGCATTCTCATACTTTTCTTTGCAAACTTGGGACAAAAATACTGAGATATCTTTATTTTGAACTATTTTTTTCTTTATCATACATCTACAAATTTCATTTACTTTTTAATTATATTTAGATTCCTTTATAAGTATTTCGCATTTCTTATATTTAGTAGTCTGACCATAAAAATGAATAACAAAGACCCTGCTCTTCAGAATTCATTATTTAATTATAAGTCTGTAATTAGTATATATGAAACCATCAAACTGTACCCTATGCTATCTTTGTGTCTTCTCTATACTCCTTCTTCCTTCCTAAATTTTCTCAACACTTAGAAGTTCTTTTACCAGGGCATTATGCATTGTAGAATGGAAAAAAAGTAAAAAAAAGAAGTAAAAAAAATAATAATCTGACTTCAGGAATGGAAAAAGACATATTTTTCTAATCATAATGCCATCTGAATAACTGATATAATTATATGAAAACTCATGTCAATAGTATTGTCAAAAAGACATACATGCTAAGTGTTTTTTTTTTTTTTTTTGTTTTTCTGGTGAATTTGAATAGCTGTTTTCTGAGTGAGATGTTTTAGAAAATGAATGGTCTTTGACCAAGTGGAAACATAGAGATGACATTCAAAGTGGAGGGAGAATATTGAGAGTATCTGATAAGTTACAAGTGATTGTAAACCTTTCTTTGTAGCTAGAACACAGGCTGCTAGACTGTGACCAGCAAGATGCAGGACAACTAGTCAGCACTGAAACCTTAAATGTTCAAATAGAGCATTCCCAGGATGCACTGCAAACACAGATGTAGGGAATCCCTTAATGGATGGGAAGATCATAAAGGTTTATGAAGAAGACCGACTTGAACTGAGTCTTGAAGGAAGAAGAAAAGTATATTTTAGGCAGATAAACAAAACAAACAAAGAAACACAATTAGTTCTCTGTGACTCTAGAAAGATAGATTCTTAGGTCAGGGAGGTGCAAAACATGATAGCTGAGAAATAAACACAAGTCCAGTGTGATGGAAATATCTCAAGCAAAAGGGCTTCAGTGTTCTCTGAAAGTGTGGGAGTTTGGAGGTTGGGAAGTTGGTGATATGCATTAGAGAAAGAAAACTATGGGTAGTGAGGAGGATGGAGGAGCTGTGACTGGAGGCAGAGAGCTTATTGTAGAAACAAAGGTGTGAAATGATGAGAATTGGGGCAGAGGGGATGGAGAGGAGAAGACAGCTGGGAGGCAAGTGAGAAAAATATACCCTGCTAATCTAAGAAGGGCCTCCTGTGTACGCCTACATAACCCTCTGCTTCCATAGCATTCACTTGTGTAACTCTCTTCCCTATATTTTGAGGGAAGGGCATTCAGAGCCACATCTGCAATGTTCATCAAGGCTTAACTACATAGTAGAGACTCAAATAATTTGCTTAACTAGTGCCTGAATCAATGAATAAGAAATCTAGTCATAAAATGATCTCTTCATTAGAAGGATTAAAGATACATCAAGGCTTTTGTTTCTTCTTTTTTGGCATTTCTATCACACCCAGCAGTGCTCATGATTTACTTCTGCCTTGGTGCTCAGGGATCACTCTGACAGGACTTAAGGGACCATATGTAGTGCTGGAAATTGAACAAGGATTAACTGTGTACAAGGCAAGCACTTTAACCACTGTACTATCTCTCTGTCCCATCATGTTTTATTAATGGTCTAAAGTAATCAGCCTATGGGAATTCATTGTCAAATGATCCAGAAAGATTAACTCTATGGAGAACTACCTTATGGAAATGCCAATGAGATGGAAGTTCCAATAAGAAGTATATAATTTTTTAATACTTAAAAATTATATAATTAGTTCATATGCTTAGTACTGTTTCTGATTCACAGTAGTTGGCAAAAAAAATGTGAGTTTCTTTTACCTTTTCCTTACCAAAATCTCTTAATTCTCCTTGCTTTGGTCACATTTTAAAGGTATTCTGGAGTCACAAACTTTGATAAGGATCTCATTTAAAGAAGCATTTTGGCAATCTGGGATGAAGGACTGACTACCCTTACTCCTGTTTTTAACAGTGTAGCCCTATAAATAATATTCCCTAGGAAAACCCAAGCATATTAGTTCCAATCTTTTTTTTTTTCTTTTTTTGGTTTTTGGGCCACACCCGTTGACACTCAGGGATTAATCCTGGCTATGCGCTCAGAAGTCGCTCCTGGCTTGGGGAACCATATGGGATGCCAGGGGATCAAACCGCGGTCCATCCTAGGCTAGTGCTGGCAAGGCAGGCACCTTACCTCTAGCACCACTGCACCGGCCTCTAAATGTTTTGAACGTTTTTTTGTTTGTTTTGTTTTGTTTTTGGGTCACACCGGCAGCGCTCAGGGTTACTCCTGGCTCTAACCTCAGGGGACCTGAGCAGCTCAGGACCCCTGGCAGGCTCAGGGGACCATATTCGATGCTGATATTTGAACCACCAACCTTCAGCATGCAAGGCAAATGCAATATCTCCATGCTATCTCTCCAGCTATTTCCAATCTAAAGAGCTAAATCAGCAATATCAGAATATATAAAGACATAAAATAATTCCAGGTTGACTTCAATGGATGAAAGAGAAGTAATATTAAAAAGGTACTTAGGGTTGGACTTTTGATACATGGATGAATGGTGGTAGATGAATGGGAGGGAAGGCCAGAAAATTTTAAGGCTTATTTGATATTTGGTAGAAATTGATTTAGTGATGACACTGAACCCCTTGGAATATACGTTACTACAAATTCTAGTGTTAGTGGTTTCACAGTAGAACAACTATTGGTTTTATTAAGTGAGGAAATCAGCAGGCAGGGGACTATAGATCTAAAGACTAACCTCAGATTTTACAAAATGTAGAGTGTTAAGAGTGTTAAGAGAAAACATCATATATATGCTCAGATAAGATTGGGGGATGGTTTGGGGGTGAATGGAATGGAAGCAAAAGCTTAAGGGAAGCATGAAAAGGAAGGGCATAATTTAGAAGTAATTCTACTTGTGTGTAAAATTTTTAAAATTATTTAAAAAACAGGTATGGGACATGCTGGCAGGAGAGGAGATAAAGAATTCCTAACTCTTCCCAGGAACCTGCAAAGTAAGATTGTGAGGACAGATATGGGATTGCTATTCTCCTCTTAACTGTATAATGGTGGTGCTTCCAAAAGCCCAGAGAATTCAGATTGTTGAGTGTCCTAAAGCTAAGGAGCCTCTGAGGGACACCCTCTAAGGGTGTCACTTGGGCATGCAAGATGATGAAACTTGCTTTTGTAGCACAGTTGCAGAACCTAGACTTGAGTTAGGATGTATTGAATTCTGGTTTTGTCACTTACAACCATGTTCTTTTGGGCACACAGTTTTGCCTCTCCTATTTCAAATCATACCCGCTTTTAAGTCGGAAATAATGGTATCAACCCCTTTACCTAGGATTCTGCAGATTAGATTAGTTCATATTTTTAATTCTTGACACAGAGAACATGCTCAATAAAGGGTAAATAATGTATATGATATTATTTAAACAAAAATGTGAAGCTTGAAAATTCTAGGGATATGGGTATTCATGTTTGTTTACAACAATTTTTGGTTGAGCATTAATAGGAGCCCCTAAATTGAGTTTCTTACTTAAAAAGTGCCAGGAATGAAAACTGCTGGACACACTGGTATCAAAACTGCAGCTTGGCTGTCTTAAGCAGAGGTGGAATAGACGTGTGCTGGGTATATTCTGTCTGCTTAGTTGCCCTCTTTTCATATTTGTCTAGGTAGATAAAAAAGTTTGCTTAATCATAGGTTGGTTCTTGCATTTCTTCAGGCTTCTAGGCATCATACATCAGTTAGCAATTTAGCAAACTCTTTACAAAGAAATGCTAGATTTTTTTTTCTCTGATGGAAAGGCTAAATATCTCAAATGCGAGGTTGGCAATATTCTTTGGTATTTGAATAACTCCCTTCTTCATGAGAAAGTTCAAGCTATATCTAATGTAGAATTCCAATGGATATGAAAGCCCCATTATCTAGCTAATAGGAAATAGAACATTAACTTGAACTGTGGTCTGGCCATAATTCAATGCTCTTTGTTTTACACCTGGATAAATACTTTCATTATTGTTCTGTAGCCAAAGACTATTTTCTTCAAAAATATTTCATCCTAAAAAGAGATCATATTAAAAAAAGAGATCATATCTAAATATCCAAGCCAAAGTTAATGACAACAGAATCAAGAGATCCAAACTATAACATGCTAAACACAAAATGTTTACACTAGTAAACATTACAGCTGTTACACTAGTAATTCAGGGGCTTGAGATGGAGGTTTGGGATGCATGTGGAAACTATGTGGAGGGAGGTCAACACTGGTGATGGGTATGACCTTAATTCACTGTCACTAAACACCTAAAATACAACTGTGAAAAACTTGTAATTCACAATGATCTCAAAAAAAATTTAAAATAATCAAAAACAATTTTTATCCAGAAACTGAAGTCTTGCGTGGGCATCTGTGAGACCCTAGCTTCAACCTCTGACACTGCAAAAACAAAAATAAACAAAAACAAAACAATTTTTATTCAATCACACCAAATTATTACGACTCTTTATCTGAAATTTTCCCTTTTTGACCTTCAGGTCTTTAGTCATACTGTGTTCTCAGGAATCAAATCCTTGACTTATACTTTTTAACTTCTTTTATCCTTTAGGTCAAAGTTACTTTTTGAGTAAAGTTCGACTAAACATTAGACTGCTTTTCTTTTGCAGGTGTCTATGTGGTCCCTATTTGCATTTGGAATGGCAGTGCTTGCCACACAGTAATTGCTTAGAAAATATTTTGGGTTAATTAACTGCCTGAGTAAATTAATTTTGTCCTTTTGAGTCATTATTGTCCTAATCATGAAGTTTCATGCTAGAGATAATCGTAACATCTCCTTCCCCGTTTTATTCTTTATTTTGAGGAGATATTGCATTATGACTTAGAAACTTCAATTGTACAACATTAAAAATCAACATGTGCCTTTATTACACCAAGTTTGCCCTTAACTGGTACTAACTGGTATAAGTTAGTCCAGAGCTAACTTTCACTATACCTTTCCTTTTTTACTTGATTTTTCATTCCTATTTCCTTTTCCCTCTGGCAGATTTTCAAGTCAAAAAATCGTAAGTTTTCCAATCAAACTTACATGAGAGACAAGATGAGAAAGCCAAGAACCAGAGTGATTCTTGGAGGGAGACTCTATTTTCCTGGTTATGGATTCAGGGATGTGTAAATGATGGTCAGTGTACTAGACCTAGCTTTGTTTTCACCCATTTTGATTTCTTAAAACACTTCATTAAATTATTTTTTATCATGGAAGCTAAGTTTTCTTAACACTTCTTTAAATTTTGCACCCTTTGCAAGTGCTTCACCCACCTCACCCTTGAGTCATCTCTACTTTTACTATGGCATAGGAGAGAAGAAACTTCCAAACCTTATAACTCTATCTTAAAACTGCAGTTATGACGTGCTTGCCAAAGGTTTTATTGAAAATATTGAATATTCAATGGTGGTACAAGTCGGTATTAAATGGTCCAGTTGATTCACTCATGGTAAGCATTGTAATAATAGTATAAAAAGAAGGTCAAATCAGAAAAAATAAAATCTGAATAAAAGCCCTGACAAATGTATGTTCCCAGCCAATGTACATGTTGTCTACATGAATATGTCACCTGCATCTCTCTTCTTGAGATGTTCATTTTATATGTTAACTCTGGGATGTGTACTGGGGCTCTCTCTCTGCCTTTGGAGAAACTTATGCTTGCTCTTGAGTACTTTACTCTCTATTATCTTCTTCCTCCTCTTCCTCAGAACCTCCAAATACAACCCATTTTTTTTGTTTCAGAAAAAGTGAAAA
Source organism: Crocidura indochinensis (assembly GCA_004027635.1). Classification (NCBI taxonomy): domain Eukaryota; kingdom Metazoa; phylum Chordata; class Mammalia; order Eulipotyphla; family Soricidae; genus Crocidura; species Crocidura indochinensis. The sequence continues at coordinate 28,760 of PVKC010003175.1, read as the reverse complement.
GAATAAAAATACTGTTTGGCTATCATCTATTTCTCTGTCTCAGAACTAATAGGCAATGCAGAGCTCACCAAACCCCTTGACTCAATTTATAATTTTGTGCATATTTTTGTTTGAATGCTTCTTGATATTGGGTTTTGGAGATCAAAATAGAAAAGAAGAAATTATTCTACCCTTCAATTTGATTAGTCTTGACTTTTATTACAATGTTGTTCTATTTTTTGGGGGGGGCGGGGTTTGGGTCACACCCGACAGTGCTCAGGGGTTACTCCTGGCTCCATGCTCAGAAATTGCTCCTGGCAGGCACGGGGGACCATATGGGGCACCGGGATTCGAACAGATGACCCTTTGCATGAAAGGCAAATGCCTTACCTCCATGCTATGCTATCTCCCGGGCCCCAATGTTGTTCTATTTTTAAGAAGTGAATTTAAGAGAGATTTATGCTAAAAAAAATAGGAAAGGAAGGAAAAAGAAGAATTAATTGAAAGGAGGAAAAGAGACGAAGGGAGATGCTTTTAGTGGTTAGCAACTAAAGTCCTTCAAGGCATTTCTGTCAATTATAGAAAGGGCTTTATCTATATTATTTAACTAACTATAACAGTATAATAGAATAGGCGCTAATGTCTTGACTTCTGAGCAAATCTTATTCTAGAAAAGTGAGCTAAATTTATTATCCAAATTTACCAATCTAGAGTAGTATTCAAATCCAGACTGAATTTAAAGTCTGTGCTCATCCCTCTTCATTCACCTGCTTCTCAAAAACATAGGGGTAAACTGATCAGCGTCAGTACTCTCTATCATAAAAGACTGAGGAACTGAGCTAGAGCAGTTAAACTGGGATAGCTGGATGGTAAGTCAGCAGGCAAATTAGCTCCCTGTTGCTACTTTTCCTTTAATGGTACATTTATCTTTTTGTATTCATCAAGAACAACAGAGAGCAGAGATGCAAACACATTGGAAATAAATACCATTTTTTAGTGTAACTCATAAATTTTTACATTACATGATGTGTAAGCACATATTTTATATTACCTACATTGTGCTAAACAGGGCCTTTTCTTTAGATTTTTATGTTCTAGAAATGTTTACAGACTCATACTGAAGGAAAGGTGATCATAATAATCAGAGCACATCCGTCACAATTCAGGGGTGATATATTTGCATGACTAACCTTCAAAGGTTTCTGGAGTGTTCTTTTTACTGCTATTTCTGTGTAGTCTAGTACAGTGATACTCTCCTCAAACATTTTAAAGTCAATGAAATCCATAATCAAGTGGAATCCAATTTAATTAATAGGAAATCAAATCGGGTTGAGAGTAATGCTGTTCAGCTCAGAGCTTTACAAGATGAGCAAGCTTTCTCATTTTTCCCCCTTCTTCCAGCCTTTTCTGGCTATTGCTTCCAGGCAAACCCACATACTCAAATGCTCTAATAATCATCCCACAGTCTTCTCTCTTGAGAGTTCACAGGAACTAGGAAAAAAAAAAGTAAGACTGTTTCCTTTACATGTGTATTAACTGGAATAAAATACCTCAGTGTGTGTGTGTGAGAGAGAGAGAGAGTGAGAGAGAGAGAGAGAGAGATTTCACTGTGCTAATAACAAGGCAATAGGAACTAGAAAATGCAAGGGCTCACAAGAACTAGAAAAAAAGTAAGACCTTTTCTTCACATGTGTAGTAGCTGGAAAAAAAACCCTTTGTGTGTGTGTGTGTGTGTGTGTGTGTGTGTGTGTGTGTGTGTGTGTGTGTGTGAGAGAGAGAGAGAGAGAGAGAGAAAGAGAGAGAGAGAAATATTTCACTGTGTAAATACAAGGCAATAGCTTTTGGTTGTAGAAACCTTTAGGGTTTAGTTTTCACTTTGACTGACAGGAAACCTGAGACATATAATGAAGTGCCTATTGTCAGTCATATTTCTTCCTCAGTCTTTCTCAGGAAACCACTATCAATTGCTTGGTATACATTCCTCCTCCATCACTTTTGGTTCCTAGTGTTTGCATATATTATTTTATTTTTAAAGGTGGTGTTATATTTTATATATTATTTTATAATTTGCTTTTGGCTATATTTTCAAATGAAAGAAATTTCTTTAGCTCAGTAAACATTTGACAGATATTTCTGTTGTATCTGAAATATGAACACTACTTTCCATCCTAAAATACAGCTCAGCTGGCATATTCTAGGGTCTTTTGCCCATCTGTCCCTCTTGTATATTTTGTTTTTACAATCAATTAGCAAATATTTTCTGAGATTCTTTTAGAATCCACCTACATTTCAGCAGCTCATATTTTATCTAGCAAAAAAATAAATGTTGAAAGGGATATAATTTGAACTAATGGATGGCCTTGACTCATAGAATTGCTGAAAGGGATAGTCTGTTTCAATTGTGTTTTTTTTTTTCTGGGTGAGAAAATCAAAGTCCACTGAGGTTAAATGTCTTGTCTTGGGTCCCACTGTTGGCAGGTGGAGAGAATGAGATTACAGGCTGAACTCTAGTCTATGAAACCAGTGATAATTTCATTATGTCTTATATTCAAAACCTGGTTTCATCCCTGGCAACACATAGAACAAAGAGTAAGCCCAAGTATGGCCTTACCAATTATTACCCCCCTCAAAAGTATTTTTAGAACATAATAAGAACTAAGCCATTTGTAGCTGCCATTATAGCATTCATTATTTTTATAAACACACAAATATTTTTTCTAATGTAAAATCAGGACAAGGCTTGCTTTCAGTTGTTTTGAGATAATATGTGAAACTGTAACTGTTAAAATCTGTAAGTGTTCATTTATTACCATAATGTTTTTATAGCTATGCAGCACCATATTTTTTCATTTTTATTGAAACCATTATGAATTACAAAATCCTTCATAGTTAGATTTCAGGCATAAAGTGGCAGTGAATTAGGGCCATTTCCACCACCAGTCTTGACCTATCTTCCCTAAAGTTCCAGCGTGCATACTATACCCACTACCTTTAGACCGTTGTCTGCTAGTGTAAGTCTGCCCATGTTAAGTTTAGATGTTATAGTTTGAATCTCTTAATTCTTTTGTTGTTGATGTTGGCTTGAATATTTCGACCCCTGGACTCCATCCTCTTTTTTGTTCTTTTCAATTTTATAGAAAAATGCAGAAATATGAGGTAAAACAAGTAATTCATGTCCCAAGGTTGAATAAAAATGGTGGGAGCTCCACCATAGAAGATAAAAATAAAATAAAATAATGGGGGGGGGGTAACAGGTTTTTTTTGTTTTTGTTTTGTTTTGTTTTGTTTTTGCATAGGTGCAGCAAATGTTGGGAAAATTTGAAAGGAAATACCTGTGGCCTAAAACCAGGGTATTCCTACCCATGAAGTATCTTGTCATAAGCCCAACTATAGATTATGGAAATTCTAATTGTCCGACGCAAATGTCTTTCTTTATGGTCTCAGCAAAAGTTCTCCTCAATCATGGTTGTCACAGTCAGACTTCTATAATTAGAGATCTAGGTTTTGATCCTATGTTGAAGCTGGGGTATCACAGAGTGTCTTCTGATTTCATCTCACCTTAGGGTTATGGGGCAGGGAAACCTGCCCTAAAAGCAAGTTCTTGTTGTTTTCTTGTCGTCAGGTGTCATATGAGCCTACCATAGACCAACTTAGTGCCAGGGAGGCATTAGGACCTCATTATGTGGAAGTTTGATTCCTGGACAGCACCATAATTTTTATAGAAAACAGATAAAGTAATTTGTTCAGTAAATGAGGTTCAAATCTTTACTATTGATAGATAAATGAAAACCAGAGTACCTAATTTAAAGCAGATGGATATAATACACATGCTGGACAAAGACATAAATCATTCTAAAATAAAAATGTGTCTCTCTTTGACATGGCTCAGTTGTGTTTTGTAGTATGCAGAATATATGTTTGGTATTGATATACGGGAGTTGCTTTACCTAGTTTTCCTAAAATTACTATAAAACTCTTGTTTCATGTTAAGTGTCTTCTCATTTTAATATGAAATATATTTGAAATTACACAGGAGAGTTGAGAAAACTCTCATACTTGATTTCAAAATTGTAAGTTGATAGAGTGAGAGTGTGTGTGTATGTGTATGTGTGTGTGTGTGTGTGTGTGTGTGTGTGTGTGTGTACACATGCATGGGTGCTGTTTGCAAAAGATAGAGCTGGAAAGAATGTAGAAAAGAATATTTGAACTTATCCAGAGGGAATCTGTTGTTTTACATTTACCTAAAAGGGAAGCAGTAAGGCTTTTCCAGATATCTCTATATGGCTTGAAAGAATCAAGCTCAATGACCAAGTAAGAGTGTCATACTCTTTTCTTCTGTAGTGTTGATAAAATAAAAATCATTTCACTGAAAACCATTGGAAAAATTCAACTGGGAGAAAAGGCTAACACTAAGCAGGCTAATTGATTTCACATTCCTTTTCTAATTATTATACATTATAATATGTGTTTTATGCATTTTATACAATTTATACATATTATACATTATAATATGTGTTTTATGGGTGAATAAATGAAGTATGTGAATGAATAGATAATGCATGAATGGGATAACCCTGTGCATTTGAAAGTAGGAAACTTAGATGCCTAATGGGGAATATTAGTTGAATAAGTATGAAGATGCTGAACCAAACATATGTCAAGAGTCTCTAAATCATTGCTTTTAGAAGATAATTTAATTAGAGTCAAATAAGAGGCATATCAAAATCTGCATAAATGATTGATTATGCCACATACTGCTTAAAGAATTGATTATTTTCTTATTCTTTCCAGAAATATAATACTAAATAATAAGATGAGCATGGATCAGAAAATCATCAGATGATTTTTCAGTTCTGCTTTACAATCTCTTGTCTTAGAGAGATACTTAACCACTCTAATTTTCAATTTCCTTATTTAATAATCTCCATCCACAACCATACAAGCCCACCCAAAGGGCTTTTATTCTACAATGCCTACCTTATATAATTAATGTGGATTATACCTGACTTAGACATCTCCTTGCATATTGCTCATTCTCAGTAAATTCAGTTGGTTTCTTTTCACAATCTTACAAATACCAGCGGCACCCTGCATATAAAGACATAACAAAGAATCATTAATTTCACCTAACTTTTAGAAATTCACACAAAGGCATTAAGTCTAGTTTATTCCTAATAAGCCAAAATAAAATTCATGTATATTTTTGTGCCTTCCAATGTTAATTAGAGGACCTTGGAGCCATTTTCCAGTGATTCTAGGGTTGACAATTCAATGCAAAGAGACCTGAGGAAGTGGTGTTACTTGGGTTCTGGATGTCAGGGTCTACAAGGGTTATAGCTAGGCTCTGTGGTACCTGGGATATAATTTCTGAACTAGTTCCCCAGTAGCTAGCATGTACATTTTTTAAGCATCTCTGTGTTTATAGTGTTGAGGTTCTGCTGAGCAAGCACAGAATTCATCTTACATTTGTTCTGTTTGAGTTCCAGTTTCTGCTTTGCTTCTGACTAGTTTTCCTCTTTCCTCTGAACTACCATTTCTTTTTCTCTACTCGCCTTTGTTTCAGAAGCCCTTACTGAAGATTCCTAAGTATAAGGTTCCCAAGTTCTCCTTTTTCCAGGGCAACAGGAAGATTACTAAATCCCATATTTTCTTTTCCAATCCCTGTTCTGATTCATCATCTCTCATTATTAAAGCCAATCACCTCTTTTACCTTTTCTTTTTTTCAACCTTCAGTTCATAAAGTTTATTCTTACTGTTTCCATTTCTACAATTCTTTCAACTGCTTTAGCATATGTATCTTGGTCCTGTGTTTCTTTTAAAAGGCCACCTTTGAAATGGAGTTTGTATGCTCAGTTCCTCTAGAATTGTCTTTTCTTTTTCAGCAGAATCATTTACAACTTACTGAACTACATTGTTGTTCTGAAGTCTCTTCTCCCACATATGTGAACCAGTCCCATTAAATATTTATAAAGTTTTAGATTAAGTATCAGATTCATTTTTCTCCTTGAATTATCCCTTTTCCTTTTCTTTCATTAATGGTCATATTATTTTTAAGGATATTCTACTTTGAGGAAGTGTTCCCCATTTCTGTATCAATGTTAATAAAGGTAAATTATAGTCTATCTTTATTCACTTTACACATCTTGAAATATACTCTTTGATAAATGAATCTTAGAAGAGTGTATATTATGAGCACTGGACAAATCAAGATATCTGTAAGCCAGTATGTGGATTCTTGTCTTTTTTTCCTTTTGTATCAAAAGCACATGATACCTTTCCTTCATTGTCTTTCCTTCGCATTGCATACCTTACCACCACAAAGTGTTGCTTCAGTGTATCTTTTATTTTCCTTTCTTTTTTTTTTTTTTTTTGGTTTTTGGGTCACACCCGGCAGCGCTCAGGGGTTACTCCTGGCTCCAGGCTCAGAAATTGCTCCTGGCAGGCATGGGGGACCATATGGGGCACCGGGATTCGAACCGATGACCTTCTGCATGAAAGGCAAATGCCCTACCTCCATGCTATCTCCCGGGCCCCTTATTTTCCTTTCTTAATGTAGATTGTACCCAGGATGAACTCATTCTTAGGTCTTAAGTCTCAAGCAGGCAATTCCTTCACTTGGTGGTTTGATATTTGTTTTTAAATATATATGTATAATGGCCACACTGTAATTCTGTCTACAAAACATTTGCAACTTTGCAACTGCATTGTGTATTTATATTAATATCTTTTTTCTTCTTTTCCCTTTGATTACAATCACATGTTTACCTTTGTGATACTACTGAGTTTTATTGGAATGTTACTAACATTTTTTAGGAACTGAATATTGTAGACAGAGGTGCATCAGCTTTGGTAATTTGATTTTTCTCAAATTGTATCCTATGAGTAGGTGTGCTCTTAACCCATTCCATGACTAAATTAAATATTTGTTGATCTTTAAACCCAGGTGAATGTGTCTGAATCAGGGTTGCACAAGAAATAATCCAGACTGGGCTGAGGATGAGACATGTGTAGTCTGGCAGTCTTGTACCTAATATGAGCTCCTCCTGCCTGCCAGAACTGCCGTTTTTATTAAATACAAAAGAGATCACCCCTGGGTGGGGCAGTAAACCCACCCAGGTTTACAAGTAAGATGATCTTTGTTTTGGGTGAAACCAAGTTGTAAACAAACAGATACAAAGGAACCAGGGATAAACTTTGTTTTACATAAAATAAGGTGTAATCCAACAATTGCCTAATGAAGCACCTGCTCTTTTATCCTATTTTCCATGTTTGAGGCCATTTGGTCTTATTCTATTCCTTTCCTCTCTGTATTTTGAGAACTATGTCAAAAGATATGTGTCAGAGAAACATGAGCATAAATAGATCATTACTCACAGGGAGACATGCCAGATAGTCTTGTCCTGTCTCCAAGAAAATATCAGGCTCCTGAAAAGCAAAATGAAAATGACAACTGAGCTTACTACTTCATTAGAAAGACAAAAGATCTAGACATAAGTTATTTTTTTCCTTTATATTAAGAGTGTTTGTGGTGAGATGCATCAGACTTACCCTGAGTTAATGGAAGACTACAGGGATCCTAGAGTCATTGGTGTAACTATCTTTATGTGTCTCAGATGTTCCCAAACAGTCTCAGAGGCGAAAAGTCTGCTCTGCAGTGTTAGACTCCCCTGGAGAAATGGCGCTCATTGTAAAATCGTAAATGAACCAGATACCACCTTTCAAGAAAAGGTTTATTTATTTTCTAGAGTAAAATGTGAAGATTGATGTGATACTGCCTTACTTGAAGGGGATTCTCAGAAGCATTGATTTTATAATAGGAAACATGTACATCCTAATGCATTTGCATCAGATGTTCATACTTCAATAGCCACAAATCCTTAGAGGCCAAGAAAGATTTTGATTCAGTGCCATTGTCTGAAAAGTGGTCATTCAGTGATACATATGGAAATGATGATTTGAAAGATAGGAGAATATTAGCAGTGTGTATGATGATGTTTTAATAAGCACCGATTCAGAGAATACTATAAAACGATAATAGACAATGATAAAATGAGCAAAATGAATGAATAAAAAAAACCCTTAAAAAATGCAAGTTGACTATTAACTCTTTCAAAGGAAGCTTAGTTTTACTGGTAGATAAAAAAGATCAACTACAATTTATGAAACCATTTTGCAAACCAGATGAGTAAAAAATGTTTAAATATTGTTTTTATCCTATAGTGGCAGGTAAGTGTATGCATATGTATGTATAAAATATATTGTATTTACAGCCAATTTTTGTTTAATGATTATATTTATAAAGATTAATTATCAAATATTTTTAAAGTCTAAAATGTACATTTATCTTTACTTAATAATCTTACTTTAGGGAAGATATCCTAAGGAAATATGGTTATGTGTACATGTAGTTGTGTATATGTCCAGTGCTAGCATATAGAAAAATATATGAATTTTTATAAATAGGATAGTGAATAAATTCTTAATTATATAATAATAAGTAAATTAAGGATATTTTACTTTTGGAAAATGAAGCTTTGTGTCTATATTTGTTCATTATATTTGCATGTCAAAAATAAAAATGCCCTTAAAGATTCTAGGTTCTGATACTGTGGTCTCAGATTCAAGTTTCTTTGAACACTCTCAAATTATATTTTTGTAAAAGACTGACATATTGATAAAGTATATATTTATTCTGAAAGGAAGAGTAGAATCGCAGAGCAGTTTATATTTTAAACATGAAGTAAATGCTTCTTCAAAAGACAGAAAAACAATTAAAAAAAGGTTATCTCTGCTCTGGGTTTTAAGGCTTGGGTCAAATTTTACATATCTTGGTATCTGCAAGGAAGATGTTTTAAAGAAACAGGCTATATATTTGTTTCTATGTTAAGAAGAACTAATTGTGGAGGATGGGAAAGGTCTGGGTAGGATGGCAGTATTATTGTTAGAATTATTTGCAATGTTGTAGAGAAAGATAGAACTACAGAAGAGGCAAAGATAAAAGAAAACTCAGTGAACATGATAGGGATAAATTGATAAGAATGTCATATAAGAGTAAAATTTTATCCAAAGTTGATACTTATTGTTAGTGTTAAGAGATCCTAGATAAACTAGAACCTGCCCAAGGTTAAAATGTGAAATTTGAAAGAGTCGTGTGACCACACATTCTTAGCTTCTATATCATTCTCTCTATTCTTTACTTTCCATCAGTCACTCTTATCAAGACTTTATCTTACACTTCTCTTTGCTAATAGAAAAGAATGTGAAATAAAATGCTAATTTTGTACAAACTACAGCAATCACTTTAGATTCATTTTGACTCCCTATTTCCATGATTTCTTCTGCATGCTCCTTTGTTATTTTTCTTTTGACCTCTGTGACTTATTTTCAGTCTATTCTCTCAACTTATCTTATTCTCTCTGCCCTTAAATGCTGACATTGATGAACTACTGTCCTCTACTTGCCATAGTGTTCCTTGTATTATCACAGCCTGTCATTATTTTATCTGTCATTTTTTCACTTATGTCTTAATTGGGGTCTTTGTACCCTCCAATTCATTGTTACCATTGCTATCTAATCTATACATGTAAGTACATGTCTAACAATATAACTCCATTTCTCAATGGTTTTCACTAGGTACCAGGAAATCCAAGCTCTTATTCTGGTATTCAATATATTCCAATATTTACTCTTACACTTTATCCTCCATGTTATTTTCTACCTGCAGGAGCTGAGAAATACTTCCTGCTCAATGCACCTACATATCCCTACTTCCATTTCTTAAATATCGGAGACCTTTCATAATTTTAACTCTGTTAACAATTTTAAAAACTGCTAGGATCTTTCCTCGCCGTTTTAGTTGAAATTATTTCTCTACTGAATTTTTATGTCAGGTTTTGTTCTTCTACTAGTGCTCATTTCATTTTTGTTTTTGTTGGATAATTATTTTGAATATGTATTAATCTCTTTATATTTTTTGCTTAGAGGCCACATTCAATGGTGCTCAGAAGTTTCTCCTGGTTCTGCACTCAGAAATTACTTCTGGTATTGCTTGGAGGACATTGTGGGATGACAACAGGGATTGAACATGGGTCAGCCACATGCAAGACAAATGCCCTGACAACTATATTGTCTCTCTTGTCCCATATGCATTAGCATTTTTCCCTCACCTTGAACCTCCTAGAAGATAGGTAGATGTTTATTGTTTAATTCAGAGGTACAGAAACACCCACACAATTACCCACGTGGTGATAAGCACTCCTAACATTTCATGCACATTCCTGCAGTTTGTATCTATAGACAGTGTTCCTCATTTAGACAAATATATTATTGCAATATATATACCTATTTATAGCTAACCTGGTTTTAGTACCTATTGAGAAACAGAAGTGAGTTCTTTTGTTTCTGATGGTATATAAGGAATTGCACCATGACAAATTTCTTAATTTCAAATTCCATCTTTGTTATTTCCAAAGGTGAAAATAGGTGAATTTGGGCATGATATTTAATTGTTCTTTACTTCAATTCACTGGATTGTAAAATATATATATTAGGGTTGGACTATAACTCAGTATCAGTTCACTAAGCTGTAAAATATAGATATTAATGCGTGGGATTTGCTCAGCAGTAGTGCACTTGCCTTGCATGTATGAAGTCCTCGGTTCTTTTCTGGCACACACAGAAACACACACACACACACACACACACGCACACACACAAAACTACCTAGCTATTAACAATGACGATTCTTTTTTTTTTTTTTTTTGGTTTTTGGGTCACACCCGGCAGTGCTCAGGGGTTACTCCTGGCTCCATGCTCAGAAATTGCTCCTGGCAGGCACGGGGGACCATATGGGGCACCGAGATTCGAACCGATGACCTTTTGCATGAAAGGCAAACGCCTTACCTCCATGCTATCTCCCGGGCCCCACAATGCCGATTCTTATGCTTTTGATAAGAATAATATCCACAATATATTTACTATTGTCTGGTCGTGATAGTACAGCAGCCAAGCCATTTGCCTTACATACAGTTTCCCAGTCAAGTCCCTGACACCTCATATGATCCCCTGAGCACAGAGCCAGAAGTAATTCCTGAGCACTGCCATGTAGGCCCCAAAACAAACCAAGCCATAATAAATATTTCACTAGTGTACAAAAAGTAATAAGCATATAACAATTGTTTGTATTATAAAACATTATGAATATTTATGTTACAAAATATTACATATTTTCACATGATAAATATATGGAATAAAGCAATAATTTTCAAATGGTTGTTATTTTTCCCCAAAAGAACTATTGGCACAATATGAAAAAATTTCAGTTATCACAGTGGAAGAAGGAAAGATATTATTGGCATTTGGAAAATGGCTAGAGGTGAATATCTTGGTAAATATCTTTCTCAGTACATAGAATTATCTGGTTCTAGATATCAATGTGGATAGATTGAAAGCTTATGATTAGAATGTGCATCTGTGATGATCAAGATAATGAGATGACTGCCATGGTAGTGTCTTCTCTCCAACTCATCTTTCTTCATGAAGGAAGTGAAGATGGATTATTCTTAACCTAGTTTTCGAGAAGTAGAAGATAATAAGTTCCAATGTCTGTCTTCAGTTCTCTACTTATGTTTTCTTTTTCCTTTTGGGTGTGTGTGTATGGGGATAAGTAAATAGTTTTTACTGAAATAAATTTAGAGTAGTGTGAGAGGAGAAAGAGAGAGGGATATTGCTATATGTTTAAGAAAAACACGAACTTCACTAGAGTGGATAAAGTTGTGTCCTGATTTGTTTGTTTGCTTTTTGTAGCCACACACAGCAATACTCAGGGCTTACTCCTGGCTCTGTTACTACTGTTGAGGCTCATGAGAACATATTAGGTGCTGGGGATTGAACTTCAGTTGACTGTAAACAAGGCTAATGTCCCACCCATTGTACTATCTCTTCATTTTTATAATGTCTCATTGGTTATAAAAAATTCTAAGGTTAAACCCAGATTTTTTTTTTTCGTTTTTGGGTCATACCCAGTGATGATCATGGGTTACTCCTGGCTATGCACCAGGGACCAAATGCAGGCCTATCCTGGGTCAGCCGCCTGCAAGGCAAATGCCCTACCACTATGCCCTGGATCCTAAACCCAGATTTCAAGTGTGGCCACTGTCTCTACCTTTTTTATGGTAGGAACTATAAAATGTAACCCTTGAGACATCTGCCACATAAGCTGGAAACACTTTTACATTATCTATAAACTCAGACTCATTCTACTGGACAGCCCCCATGGAATGCATTCACGGTTGCAGGCTAACTTTGGTTTGCTAGATCTCATTGACTGGCTCTTGGGGTCCAGTTTGATTGAGAGGGCTTCTTTTGAGTCCTCTCTGAGGAGAGTGGATACATGATGGTGAAATATGAAGAAAATGAGATACTACACAATGTATGTATGGGGAAACACATTCTGGCAAGCATGTTACAAATTTAATCTCCAAGCTAGGAGTATTTAAAGGGTAAAGGGCCAGTCACACATGTGAGAATGCTGACATTTTGTTTCTTCGCAGAGTACAGAAACTTCTCAGTATACATTGATTGATGACAGGCTCTAGGTGGTTTGTAATCTTGGAGTAGAATATAGTTCAGATAGGAGCCCAGAGGATAAAATGAAGGTAAACTTTTACATTTCAAAGTAGTTCCTCTCTGGCCTGGCCCTAGGTGTTATACTGATGTAAATGAAGAGATTAGGAAGATGAATATTATGCATCTATAAAATATATGCATAGAATATTATATATAATATATAGAAATATTAGGAAGAAGTCAGGTTTCCTATTACAAATTTCCTTTACCTAAGGGGGCAGGTTTGTAGCTCTAGGGGCTAAGACTAACTTCCCAAGGTCTGGTTTTGAAATAGATAAACTTATATGAAAGGGGTACAGAATTTATACCTAGTAAAATTCAATAGCTCAATGCTATCCTGGCCAAACCTTTTGGAGTGTAGTAGCAGATATTCAAAGTGTCTAGGGGAAGTCCCTGAAGCAAGGCAAGTCTGTTATAAACTACTATGGTGGTCAAAGACAAGGAGAGAAGAAATTGTTTTTCTGATGCTGAATATTCCAGGTAAAAATAAATTTAATCACAGCTATATTGCCTTTAAAAATCCTCATGTTAGGATGAGAAAGGTTTTACTATATATACAACAGAAGGGAGTCTATCTATCTATCTATCTATCTATCTATCTATCTATCTATCTATCTATCTATCTATCTGTCTACCTATCTATCTATATCATCTATAATCAATTAAATGTTTGTAGTAAAGCAGTGCTTCTCAAATCGTGGGGCACGCCCTCTGGGGGGGGGGGCGGGAGGCTCCTTAAGTAGGGCGCGTTTGACCTCGGCAAACACTAAGCTAAGCCCAGTGTTTATGACTCTGTATGTCTCAGTTGCTGAGAGTTGCTCTGTCCTGCTTCAAACCCCGCTTCGAAAAGCTATGCATTACCAAAACGTGCTCATTGTAGCCATTAATCCAGACATCATCTCTGATTAAAATATTAGCTCAAATTATTTTATATATTTTTGTTTTGCAGGTTAAAGTTATTTTTAATAAGGATACTATTTACAGTCGAATGGGGGCGTGAAAAATGTTTTCTTCTTCCTAGGGAGGAATGACAGAAAATAATTGAGAAGCACTGTAGTAAAGGAACAGAATGTCATTTTCGTTAACAGAATGTCTTATTCAATTATCCACACTGAGAAGGAAGACTCAGTGGACCTTTGGTGAGAGATCTCTCAGGAATCTTCCAGCCATCCACACCTAAGGGAAAAGACTTCTCATTGGGTCTGCTGGTAGTATTTCCTCAGAAATTTTTGATACCCACACTAAGGGTATGAACATCCTAGTGCGTCTTCTGACTGACTTCCTCTAGAAATATTAAGATTCCTATTATGTTAATGCTGTGACAATTCACCCAATGGTTTTATTCCACCACTACTTAAAATGGTTCTAAAATATGTAGCATTTAAAGTCTATATCAGTAAAGTAAAAGTGAAAAAACAAGATAGAACAAAAACAAAATATTATTTGGTTCTGTTCATTTTTTATATGTATAGACCTGTATATTAAACAGCCTGAAATACTGTCTCAGTATTTCACTGTGGTGATATCACATAGCACACAAAACACAAGAGGTAAAAGGACTTATTTTCTTTGTGTGCGGGGGGTGGGGGTGGTGGTGGTGGTTGGTAGAGCTAAATTCAGCTGTGATCAGGACTTCCTCCTGACCTTTGGGATCAGGGATCACTCCTGATGGTAGTCAGGGAGTGTATATATCTCTGGGAATCCAACTGGGATAGGCAACATGCAATCATTACCTCTCATTGCAATTTACCTTTGGTCCTGAACTTATTTTTTCTCCTTTTCTGTTTTCAGTGAATGGCAAAACTATTATCTAATTATTTTTAGAATATTATTTAATATCAAATATTGTTAAATTATTTAGATAAATCTGGGTGCAAAAAATCTCCAGTTTTACTCTTGGAACTTCTATCACCTTCACTTCCTTTTCATATAAGTCACCAATCCCTTCATCATTTCACTTCCAAAATATTTCTCATAATTCTATATTTCCTGTTCTCACAGCAGGATTAATTTATACCCTTATTATATACTTGCTTGCATCTTATACTGTCTTTGTCTACTATCAAGTCCCCTATCCTTCCCCAACTCCATGTATACACTCTCCTATTCTAATACTTCCCAATTATTTTTTAAAATACAAAATTAACTCAATTACATGATAAAATCCACTCAATTTCCACTCCCCTTGTGGAATCTTCATGTCCTTCAAATATTAAATCCAAATACCTAAGCAGAGCATTTTTGTCCCTTCTTTAGAGGAAATTATAATTCTTTTCCTATCTTACAAGGTTTTTTAAATAAATGAGATGTAGTATGTCTTTCAGATAAATGAATGAATATTTCTTGATTAATGAATCAATCACTGATAACAAAATAAGTCCATCACTGCTGAGAATAAAGGATTTGGAACTTGTAAAGAAAAGATGAAGGCTAGTCTAGACTGGATCCTAAATGATTCTGTGTATCAAGCTGATAAGTTAAGATTTGATTCTTTATGGAATTAAGACCATACTTCAAATAATTTCTAGAAAGGAAAATCTCAAACTCTATTGATAAAGTATTTCAGAGTCAAACAATTATTAACTTGAATATCTTGTCATGTTAAATCACAATGATACTTAATCATTAAAGTAGCCTGAATTCTGTCACTGCCTTTCATCCACAAAGATATCAAATTTCAACAATAATTTCTGGAATCTCTCTCAGGCATTTGTTTCCTTGAAAGTAACCTTTGACCTATATTACAAAATGGCCCAAACAATATTTCTGAATAATGCTGATAATACAGACCATTGAAATGGAACACTAAATGGTTTTGGTATACTGGAATCATGGTGCAAATAACACTTCCTTTATATCTATCCATCATCTTCAGCAGGGCTCTCTGCACCACCCAGTAACCCTCCTTTAAGCAGGATTTATTCTTCACAGAGACTTACTGCTTATTATTGAGTGTCCTGTGATCCCAGAGGCTTTTGGAAATTGATTTCCTCCAGATTTTTTTTTTTACCCTGGTGCCAGACACTGAAATCCTTGACCATAGAAGGATGGAGAGAATTACAAGTACATTGAAGGCTACTTCTTTGTTTCAAGTCTCTGACTGGCTAGACTGCAAGCCTTTTCCTGTTTGTATTTGCTGTGTCAGCCAAAAGTGAAGCAGACAGAATGGGAATTGAGGAAGGCCATTAGAAGCTGAACCAGCAGGAACCTGGTAAGCAGAGCCCCTGGCCTTGCTGTGAATGAGAAAGGAGGGGTTGCTCTGTCCTTCTATGGAGAGTGTGAAGGCATTCTGTAATAGTGTGACTATTTTAAAAACAAAAGACCTTGTGTAATCTGTTTCCAGAACTAACAAGTTCAGTTATCTAGGCTTGGAATCAACGATTCTCATTGGAATAAGACTTAAACACTTGTTTATTTATGTATTTATTTATTTATTATTTATGTATTTATTATTTCTGAGCTAAGCGCTCAGAAATTGCCCCTAGCTTGGGGGACCATATGGGACTCTGGGGGATTGAACCGTGGTCCTTTCTTGGCTAGGGTTTGCAAGGCAGACACCTTACCTCTAGTGTCACCTCACCGGCCCCGAGACTTTGAATAAAATCAAAGTTTCTTTTCCTTTAAGACCTTCTGCATTCTGTATAAAGTCATCTGCATCATTAGTGGTAGTGGTTTCAGTTTTTTTTTTTTAAGATTTAATACTGACAGTGAAAATGATCTAAATGTATCAGAATTTATCAAAAAACTAAATTAAAATGTTACAAATTCTCATTTCATTTAAATGGAACACACCTTTTATTTTCACGAGTGGCAATTCTATTTGTGTTTCTGATAGCAATTTGGTCAAGCATTTTAAACAAATCAAAAGATGGACTAATTAATTCCTTATAGAATTGAATGAGATACTCCCAATTCAAATAACAGCTTCATGTTTACTCATTGTCTTGAAAACTTTATATATTGTTGCTATCTTCCTGCTCCATTATTTATCCCCAGTTCTTTATATTCTGCTTCAGGTCATATAAAATCACTTACAGATATTTTCAACACAAACACAGAAGCACTTTATGTCATAATCCAATTTGATGGGCCCTCCCTTAACTTCATGTGGGAATTCTTGTTTTAACTTTATTGATCTGTCTGGTTCATTGTGCTGGATTGTATCACTCTCAATCCCCTAGAAGAGATTCCTTGGAGGACCCACAGGCTTTGAGATTTCTTTTGCTAGCGGAAACAATTAACTTCATCTCCTTTGAGCAGTCACTTTCAAGTCATTGTTTGCTTAGAATACATTTGCTTAGAAACATTGTTTATATGATGGGAATTTCTCAAAGTTAACTATCTCCTCTGTCTGTATAGATGGCAGCTTCCCCTTCATGCCAGTTATTAACATAAAAGCAGTAATTATAAGTTTCCATTTATTGAGTCAGCTTAAATACCAGACTTAAGCGCCAAGTTCTATAGAAGTGCTTTTTACACATTATCTCATTAATCCTTCACGATTTCAGGGAAACACAGGCTATTATTATCCATAGTGTGTAGGTAAGTAAAGAGAAGGCCAAAGAAGTTGAGTGGTGTGTAATGAACACGGTTGTCTGACTCAAATCTATGCTCGTAATTGTCTGTAGTAGACAGCTTCTGCAGTCCACTCCATTGTGTTTATTGTGGCAATAATGGCTAAGTAAAGCCACATGAGTTTTCTTTGTGATTATTATTATTGGTGAAGAGGGGCAAGAAGGTGAGTTGAAGATATCCAGCAATCTTAAAGGGGCTCTATTACTGGCTCTATATTCTGGAGTGACCCCTGATGTGGCTCAGGGAAACATTTGTGGTGCCAGGATGGAACCAGGTGGTCTGTATGAAAGAAAAGCACTTTAACTTACCCTCTTTGTGATTTGTTTTGAGCCATATCTGGCAGTTCTCAGGAGTTGTCCTTCACTCTGCACTCGGGAATTATTTCAGGCATTGCTTGGGGGACTTAACAGTGCTTCTTCTCTTCATAGTTCTGTTGACTTGCCTGCAATTCTTTTCATGTTTCTGTAAGTGAACTACTTGAAATTTCTCAATTCTGATTTGTTTGTTTGTTTTGTTTTATTCTTGGGTCACACACATCTGTTCAGCATTTACTCCTGGCTCTGTGCTCAGGAATTACGGCTGGTGCTTCTTGGGGAATCATATGGATTGCCAGGCATCAAACCTGGGTCAGCCATGGGCAAATCAAATGCCTTACCCACATACTATCTTTCTGTCTGTGTGGGTGACTTTCTTTTAGGGGGAAAATATCCTTAATTTTTTTCCTAAAAGTAAATATTGGGTACTTAATCCACAGAGTAGTATATCCTCACAAGAGTGTTACCACCCATCAGAATTACAGAGAATTTTCATACAAATTGATTCTTCATGTTATTCCTTCTACTTAGTATTCCAGTCACATAATCTTGGCTTATTTTTGTTTATGAGTTCTTTTTTCTTGTCACATAACTCTATCAGAGTTGGACCAGGCTATGCCACGTCATATTCTTCTTTGTCCAAGACTGAGTATCAACTATTCTCATTCTCTATAGATTTTGAGGTTGTCTTAAAGAGTTCAAGTAGTTCAGTGGAGGGCCAAGAGATGTACATTGAAGTGATAAATCAGGTTCCAACACATAAGGTGAGCCAAAATTCTTTCCTTGAATCTCTTAACTTGAATTTAATTAAAAGCAGGTCAGAAATTCAATTCTTGGTCTTAGAGACTATCGAACTATAGCCTATCATATCAAAACAAATAAAGAACTACCAGTAGTATTTCTTAAATATAACTAATTCTAACTAGAATGAGAGTAAAACTGTCATACTGTATAACTAGAATGAGAGTAAAACTGTCATACTGTATAACCAGTGTAGGACCAATATACTTGAACAAATGAGAACAGAATTCATGGGGCCCAGGGAATAATCAATCAATTTCTTTAACTCTGAACATTAAAGAAGTAGTTCTGTAGGCATTGGAGGTCCAGAAAAATAAGGCTACTGGATCTTGACCATGGAATGTTGATGCCTGGTTAACCATAGAAAAGTGGTAGAACTTTGAAATCTGGGTAATTACTATCCATTTGCCTTGATGAACCTACCTGCCATATCAGTCTTGCTTTAATTTTTTTGGTTTTGAACTATATTGAACAATATTCAGGGGATAGATAGTAGCTCAGTGCTCAGGGATGCTTGGAGGAATTGTTGAGCTGATATTTCTGGTCCTAAACTTTTAATGTTCAGCTTCACACCATGGTCTTTATCCTAGCTTTTTAGGCACAAGATGAGACATTAAATATAATCACAAACTAAGCAAGCCCTAAGATAGTGGATGTTCTACCATGAAAGCCATCTCCTCCACCAAATGTCCCCTCTATATCCAGCACTTAAAGCAATGCTTAACATGTTGATGGCTTCAATCAGTGGCATTTGAATGATAGAATATAATAATGTTATTAGAAATTTTGAATTTTCTATCCAAAGCAGGAGTTTGATATTTTAGTGCAATATGAAGTATATACAAAGATAAACAAAAATTATCTGATAAAACGCTTTGTTGATTGCAAGGAATGATGTAATATTCTGCCCCAAAACTGGGTCTAGAGTGATAGATATATAATAATATGAATTTATTAAATTAAACATTATTGTAAAATAATAGATATTTTGGAAAATTTGGAACAGAAGGATGGCATGGAACTGTAAGGCATCTGCCTTGCCTGCGCTAGCCTAGGACAGACTGCAGTTCAATCTCATAAGATCTCCCAAGTTAGGAGCAATTTCTGAGTGCATAGCCAAGAGTAACCCCTGAGTATCATCAGGTGTTATTGATGATACCACAAAAACAAAACAAAAAAATAATGTAATATTTTAAAACAAATAAAAGTACTAATGTTTTTGCTTTCTAATTTGTATCAGAATTTTATGTACTTTTATTCACCTGTTGACAGTTCTGTCATACTAAAATTATACTCGGGGTTTTCATTTTTTTCTTATAGAGAAGACCATTGAGGGGCCAGAGAGATAGCACAACAATGAGATTTAGAGGTGTTCTATCAGTCAATAAGATTAGAGGTAGATTTCTTTATCTGACTCAGGAGAATGGGCTTTCATTTCTACTTTTTTCAGGATGAGCCTACGTTGCTTCCCTTTTAGAATCCTATTTGTGTAGATTGAGGTGATAAGGGTCTGGTCAGCCTTGCCGAGAAGCTCATTGGCAGAGTCTCTATTTTATAACTCAGTGTAAAATGAAGAAAAGGTAAGATGGGTCAGAAGAGTACAGCATAATGACTTTTGAGGAGCATTTGCCTTTGTGAGCTTCCCCATCTGACCAAGAGAAGGCACAGTAGCTGGACTGAACCGGGCAGTGTGATATCAAAGCCTCCTCCCTGAGCAAGCTGGAGAATCACAGCTTTGTGAAAGTTTAGATACACTATCTTTGCTGTGAATGTTCTGTATGGTGGAAATGGCATTAACAAAGGCAACGACAGCAACAAGGGATGAATGTAAGTGGTTGTGTTGTTGCCTGTAAACAAGAGAGCTGAGTAAGTAAGGAGAAGCTAAATAGGAGTCACAGGAAGAAAAGCTCAAAATGATTTTTGTGAGACACTCCAGGTACTATCTGAAATACATGTGTGAGAGACTATAAGTGTGTGGTGGTGGAATTACCAGCAAGTCCTGCCTGATGGGGCAGGAACCAGTGATATTTGATTGATTACAGTAACAATGATCTCATTTGTTGGCAAACCCTGGAGAAAACCACCTCAGATAGAAATTCCCAACCCACAAACTAATAAAACAGACACAGACAGACACAATTGAGAATATGTGTCAGTTTGAAATAAAGTATTGTATTTCCTTTTATAAAACTGGAAAATAGCATTTTAAATTTTATAATTTCCAGTATTTCATAGCATTTAACTTTTGCTTTAATCTCTCAATACCATCTCCATTATTTTTATTATTATTACTACTACTACTATTTGTGCATGTGTGGTATTTTGAGCCACACACTGCCATGTTCAGTGCCTACTTATGGCTTAGTTCTACTAGCACAGGTTGGGGGATCATTCAGTGCTGGCAACTGAACTCAGGGCTTCAGCATGCAAAGTATATGTTCCAGTCCTGTGTGCCATCTTCCCAGCCATCTTCTTTACTTATTACTGGTGAAGAAATAAAGTAATAGTCATATCTTATAAGAGAGAATATTATGGTTTCATCTACAATATTTTCTCAATTCTGTAAAACAGTAATAGCTAACTTCCAGGTACTATACTGAGTTGTATTCACACTTTAATATAATTCTTAAAATTATTTAGCAAAATAAATATTATTAGTAGTTCCATATTATTCTTTAAATTTTTATTATGTTTAGGTAACATGGTTATAATAGTTTTAGCATTTATGGTTTCATTACAAAATTACTGTACTCCACTATTCCCTAAGTACTCAAACTCTGTATGGTTAAATTAAGACTAACACCCCCTCAATGCAATTAATTTTCTTAAGCTATCTAACAGCTCTCCCTAAGTCAGTGTTTAAATCCACATTTCCCTAGTCTCATATTCCAAGATCCCAGACATTTGTATTGAGAAGGGTGGGGGAAAACAGACTATAAAACAAATTATATAATGAATTCTAAAATAATCTATTTTACCTCTCAGGGAATTTTTTATTACATATGAGATAACTTTGTGTATATGTTTGTTTGTGTTAGCTTTTCATTAATATGCATCAAATGAAAACATATGGTTTTTAGATGGATTCATTTCTCATTTAGACTGCTTTCATTAATTTGAATATCAAAGCCCTTGCTTATTTATACACACTGAAGACTGAACACTCTAAAAAGAGACAAAGGCAACTCTATAAAAGGTTTTTGTCATGTTTTTATAAGTAAAATATTGTTTGTATGAATCATTCAAGGTTTGCATGAATTATACATAATAAACCAAATGAGTGTAACAAGTTAGATTTTTGAATTAAAGATCTGACAAGTCATCTGCCACTTGTTTGTACAGTTTTTTTAAAAAAAATTATTGAAACCATTGTGAATTACAAAGTCCTTCACAATTGGATTTCAGGCATACAGTGACAGTGAATCAGAGCCGTTCCCACCACCAGTATTGACCTCCCTCCACCAATATTCCCAGCGTGTAGTCTATACCACCACCTTTATCCCCCTAATCTGCCATTGTAACAGGCCCATTTTAAGTTTAGATCTTTATAGTTTTGGTCTATTGATTCTATTGTTGTTGACTTTGGCTTATTTAGTTCTGTCCTTTTTTTTTCACCAGTGCACCTAAGATCACTTGGCCCCTGGTCCCCATACTGTTTTTTTCTTACCTTTCTTCTTTTTTCTTCTTAATATTATCAGAAAAATCAGAAATAGGAGGAAAAACAAAGTATTTACTATCCCAATGTTCCAAGAAAAAGATGGGAACCCCTATCTATAAGGTAAAAATAAAATTTACAACAGGGATAACAGGCTTATTTAATTTATTTTTTGCATGGGCTCAGCAAACATTAAGGAAAATTAGAAAGGAAATAAACCATCGGCCTAAAAATAGGGTGTACCTACCCTTGAAGCAACTTTTCATAAGGCCAATTAGAGTCTAAACATACTAATTGTCTAACCCCAAGGCTTTTCCTCATGGTCCCAGGAAAAATTCTTATCAATCACAGTTGTCACAGCCAGGCTTCTGTAATTAGAGATCTTGGTTTTTGCACAAATCCTATGTTGAAGCCGAGGTGTCATGAAGTGTCTTCTAATTTCATCTCACCATTCTGTGGCAAAACAGGGAAACCTTCCTGTATGCAAGTTGTTGCTGTTTCTTAGTTGTCAGGATATCATATGAACCCACATTGGAGCAGGTTGGAGCCAGGGTGGCTTTAGGGCCTCCCCTGGTATAAGTTTGATTGCTGGTGCTGGTGCAGAGAATCGTACTGGTTCCAAAAAAAGGATCAAAGGTTTGGGGGTGAACAGTTGATGCCTAAGTCAAGACCGAAGTCAAGTCACTATGACAAATATTCAGGGTAAAAGGAGCCCCTGCACTATAAAACTTATGAGGTCCTATCTCTATTAGATAATAACTTCTTTCTATACATAAATCACATTTTAAATAGTTGAAGTCTATTATTTTGGATATCTTTTTTGAGATTTTGTATGAATACATTAATATAAACAGGTATAAAATTTCATTTACATCAAAAAAGAATAATGTGTGTGTTTGAGGAAACATGTAAACTATATAAAGAAGTTGTTTGTTGTATGGGTGATAGAAGCATTTTTCTAAATAAAATCAATGGCTTGGGTTGATTTTGTTTGAATTTTTTCTGGAAATGTTCAGGAATCTTCTCTTTCATTCTTCAGTCTCAGACATTCTGAGTGTCTAATTTCTTTGATAAATTGCATTGTTCTCACATTATCTTCACAACCACATTAGAGATGATTGCCCTAGAAACATTTGTAAACAGATTTATTTCAAAACGATAGATTTCTATTCAATTTCAGGCATAGGTTGTATTTGGTAATCAGGAAAAAGTTAAATAACAAATTCAAAGATATTGATGGCCACTACAAACTATGGATGAAATAGCTAGATAATAGAGAGTAGATTTACTACAACCTTAAGTGATGACTTCATCTAGAAATAAGAACCACTTGACATCACCAAAGCCTTTTATCCCATTTTCCTGAAATTTCAGGCACATCTTTTTAGCAACCAAGAAATATTCCTTTCACCAGTTTTTCTTAAAAATAATTATACTTCCAGAAAGCCAGAAACCAAAGGGTCCCACTCATTTGTGTTATATTGAGAAATAAAACAAGGGAAGAGAAGTTTCCAATAATGGAAAACCCTTGGCTGTGATTACAAATCACATTGTAATCAATGCGAATGCTAAGGAAGAGGACAGTAAGGGGCAGGATGGGGTGATGAGGTGTGAAGTAGATGGGATGTGAAAATGAGACATTGGTCAAAGATTTGGTGGTGATTAGTTGAGATAATTGTGTTCAATAGCCATCAAAGTTTTTCTTGATTTTCTCATCAGAAAGTATTTTAATTTGAGAACTATAAAAGACTATCATTTAAAAATAATTCCAATATATTGATAAATCATTTGTTCAGCTTCTTCAACAAACTTTAGGTCATGTCTTTACTATGTGGTTATGATGATATATATTTCAACCTGACATAAATATTATATCATCCTTATGCTTGAGAACCATAGAGAGAAAGTATACATTTAGGCTCCATTTGGACATGCATGGGCTCAGGTTGTTATCAATGTGGCATTTTCATGTTGGTTTATACATGTATATAGATATTAATGTTAATTTGGCATTTAAGCTAAAATAGGTGGCTTGTATGGATTAGGCTTAGCGTTAACACTTCCATTAATATCCTTTTGGGGGGGTGTTGTTTGGGACATACCTAGTAGAATTCAGGGTTTACTCCTGGCTTTGAGGTTAAAGGCTACTTTTGGTGAGGCTTAGGGAACCATATGGGATGCCAGGAGTTGAACCTGGGTTGATCATGTGCGAGGCAAGTGCCCTACCTGCTGAACTATTGCTTTGGCCTCAATGTCCTTTTGACCAGGTTCATTCACATACAAGTTTGCATGCCAGAAAAATTCTAAAACATAGATGCTGCATTCTTCTGTGAAACACTAGCTATTTTATTAACACTCTTCTTCCATAATAAGTTCTAGCCACTACACGACTTGTTCTAGTGTTGATATTATTTTTTAATAACTAGTTCTTTGTTCATATTGTTTCTCTATTCTGATTAATTTGACTACTCCTAATAGGGCTGGCTATTTCTTCACTTTATGGTTCTTTTTAATTGCCATCTCCTTCTAAGATGACTTTTAAGATCTCCTTTTAAGAGATGCTTTTCTTAAGCCCCTGCTAAAAATAATATTTTCCTGAGCACCTTGTTGAATATTACTACTTCGGTTTCCCTACTAGTAATAGGTCTGTTCAGGTTTTTGTTTTCTTCTGATTCAATTTTGGAAGATTTCCCTAGCTGCTGTACTATCTCTCAACCCCTGGCTTGATGCTTTAAATTAATCTGACACATTCTTGAACAATCTATAAATGGTTTCTGTTAACTAGTAATGCAAAACTTAGTGAAATACAAACTAATGATAGGTTCACCATCTCTTGCAGAGTTTGCGGGACAAGAATTTCTAAAGTTTTAACAAAATTATCCTAACTTAGAGTTCCTCATATGATTATGATTAAGCAGTTCTGGAGTAGTGTTACTGTGGGGTCAGAGTAGATTCAGGTGATAAAGATTCTAAGTGCAAGTATTCTTGTGAGAAGAACAAAAGCACATTGATTTGTATGACCTAACATTGGAAACATTATGTTACTTATCTCTTATGTTGTTGGTTAACAAAGTTTTAAAGTCATAGGACATAGAAACAGCTCTGGATAGGAAAGCATAGTCATATAATTTGTGGACATATTTTTTTAACCAACACAATAATTATGAGAGAATTTTTAGTGAATCATGAGCACTTTTTCAATGTGTGTTGTTACCAGGCTTTGTTTTTTTTTGTTTTTCCAGTTTTGCTTTTTTAATAAACACTGGAATTCTTTGGCCCTAACAAGATCTTTATAAGTATACAACATCTATATATATGCAGAACTTTTTCTTTAAAAGTGATTTCTCTTCTGGGTAATTCAGATATCATGTCATGAACATACTTATAATTCCTTGATTACTCATTTCTTTTCAGACTGGCGAAATCAGGCCGTATTGATTCTCAAGTTGCTTTTGCATATTTACTAGGATAATTGGCCTTGAATTTCTAACCTCCACATTTTATATAAATCAGTCTCTGTTTCATGAAAGCATTTACATTTAAAAATATATATTTTTGGTTTCTTTTGGGTCACATTTGGTGGTTCTAAGGGGGTACCAATAGGTCTGCATTCAGGAATTACTCCTGGCTAGACACTGGGCTAGACATATGGGATGCTGGGGATCAAAACCTGTGTTGGCCTCATACAAGGCTTGAACACTATCATGATACTATCCAACTTCAAAAGCATTTTAAGTTTTAAAAAACATAGTTTTCACTCTGGTCAGAATTCTAGAATTATTTCAATATACATTTGTTACTTTTGAATTTGTTGTTATGGAATGACAAGTTCCATATTCTATCTGAATTCCAGATAGTTTTACTTTTAAGCATGAAAAATATCATTTTTCTTCTATAGGTTAGCTATGAGATTAACTGATAATATAATGCATTTAGTCTAATGCTCAATGCTTAGAATACAATACATTATTGTTAAACGTTGCTTAGCACCTGATTAGCCCACAAAATCCTATTTAAAGTTTAACATAACTGATCAATTAGTCCAAGTTATAATATTATTTCTCTTTTTTTTTTTTGGTTTTTGGGTCACACCCGGCAGTGCTCAGGGGCTACTTCTGACTCCATGCTCAGAAATCGCTCCTGGCAGGCTCGGGGGACCATATGGGGCACCGGGATTTGAACCGATTACCTTTTGCATGAAAGGCAAACACCCTACCTCCATGCTATCTCCTGGGCCCCATATTATTTCTCTTTAGATGTAGAAGAGACTAAGGAGAGCATTCATTGTGAATAAATCTGGGGAGCATGGTAAATATATATATTTATATCAGTATATTGAGGAACTTGGGGGTACCAAATTGAGTAGACAGATCATGTGGTATGGGGTTTAACAGAATTTCTTTTTCTTTTTTTTCTCCTAAGTACAAACACAGGAAGAACCCCTTGAGCATTGCCAGGTATAGCCAAATTTTTCATTACACTTTAAAGTTTCATTAAATCTTTATTAAATTCATTCAAGTTTCATTAAGTTCCTTCCATATACCTAATACTCTTTTAGCTGCTATGAAGAACAAGGAAAAGTAGGTTAAACCACACTGGCTTTTCAAAAGTTTTACTTGATTCATTCATTTAAAATAATAATAATAATAATATCTTTATTTAAGTACCATGATTACAGACATGTATGTGGTTGTGTTTCAGACATAAAAAGTATACCTCCTTCACCAGTGCAACCTTCCCACCACTAATGCTCCCCATCTCCCTCCTCCCACACCCCTGCCTGTATTCCAGACAGGCATTCTATTTCTCTCACTCACTACCATTGTCATGATAGTTGTTGATGTAGTTATTACTCTAATGCATTTACCACTCTTTGTGGTAAATTTCATATCCTGGGTTGCTCATTCCAAACCCACCTTTATTTTCTCTGTGTTATATTAACATAATGTCTTTTATTTTTTTTTAAATACCACAGAGGAGTGAGACTACTCTGTGTCTATCTCTCTCAGTTTCATTAATTTCATTCAGCATAATAGTTTCCATGTCCATCCATGCATAGGAAAATTTTATGACTTCATTTTTCCTGATAGCTGAATAATATTCTGTTGTGTAAATGTACCACAGTTTTCTTAGCTACTCCTCTGTTGTCAGGTATCTGGGTTGTTTCCAGATTCTGGCTATTGTAAATAGAGCTGCAATGAACATAGGCATGCAGAGGGCATTTTTGTACATTTTTTTTGTGTGTTCCTAGGGTTGATCACTAGGAGTGGTATAGCTGTATCGTATGGAACTTCAATTTCCAGTTTTTTGAGGAATCTCCATATTATTTTCCATAAAGTCTGGACTAGACAGCATTCTCACCAACAATGAGTGACAATTTCTTTCTCCCTACATCCCCTCCAGGACTGATTTTTTTTGTTTCGTTTGTTTATGGTTTTTTGTTTGTTTTTTGTAATGTGTGCCAGTCTCTGACAGAGATTACTTGAATGAATTTTTCAGACATCACATAAGGACTTAAACAGAACTTTGAATTTATGGTAAAAAAATTTTGTATCCTCTTTATAAACTTTACATCCAGGTTTAATGTGGCTGGGAAAAGCAGAATTTAGAGATAAATGTAGTGCTTTTATATTTGATATGAGTGAAAATTTATCAACAAAAAATAGGGAAAACTCTCTTATGTCTCCAATGATTTAGAAGGAATGGAAGTATAGCCTCATCCCTTCCCCAAATACCAAGAGACAAATGCACTCACGATTTACTAATTAGGAAAAACCACTTAATGATTTCATTGCTACTGCAATATTCACTAAAACAGTGTTTGGTACATGTAAAACATTAACAACTATCTCCCACTGTTGATAAATGAATATAGTCAAGAGCATTAATCTTATCATGTGTTCATCAGCTTTACATACTATAAGAAAAGGTCACAAGTTAGAAAAAAGGATCTATTTGACAAAAGGCCACTTAGAATTAATGTTTATTATCAAGGGAAAAAGTTTCATAAAGTTAAACAGTGACTTTGTCCTGTGATAGCTTAGGGAGCTGAGTACAGAAGAGGAATAGCTATTAGGGAGAGTTTCCCTGAGGTACTTATTATGATGTAGATTTCCTTAATATCTGCTGTTATTTTTCTTGTGATTATTCTTCAGGTGTAAGGCAAGAGAAAAAAACTAGTACCATATTTTTTTTGTAAAGAGCTTTAATGTTAAGTATCTTATTACTATCATTAGCAGGCCAATTCCTAGTACCTACAAAGTACAGTGCATAATCAATCCCCTTTTAAAAATGTTTAAATAGGGGCCCGGGAGATAGCATGGAGGTAAGGCGTTTGCCTTTCATGCAAAAGGTCATCGGTTCGAATCCCGGTGCCCCATATGGTCCCCCGTGCCTGCCAGGAGCAATTTCTGAGCATGGAGCCAGGAGTAACCCCTGAGCACTGCCGGGTGTGACCCCAAAAAATGTTTAAATAGACAAACATGTTATATACAATGGTTTTCAATCTAAAGATGAAATAGGCTAAAAGAAACTTGCTTCAGATTAAGCACAGAGCTAATTATAAGCCACATATCATCTCTAGAGACTGTAATCAGTACTTCTGTGTTCCAGGCTTGTATGTAAAATAGAAATATTTGCACCATGGCTATGCAGTATCAGTGATGCACTGTTTGTAGAGATGAAGCTATCCCACTGATAGGTTTTGAATTAGAGGGATCTAGATAGATTTCACAAATTTTCAGGGAAAATATTGGAAACATCTTGAAACTTTAAATGGATTGATACCTAAATCTCACTGTCCAGTCTTT